>JABLTG010000152.1:0-33627 GCA_016618085.1 Neovahlkampfia damariscottae | reverse complement strand
ACAACTTTTGAGTTTTTCAAATATTTAAATGTAGGAAAAGCTCCAACTTCATAAATTTGAGGTAATTTTGGAATTTCATCAACATCAACTTTGAGGAATAAAACATTTTCATATTGATTTGATAATTCAGAAAATTTTGGTGCAATGTATCGACAAGGTCCACACCAACTTGCAGTAAAATCAACAACCACTAATTTATCAGTTTGAATTGCTTCATTAAATTCATTTTCATTGTGGATTTTTACAACTTTCCCCAATGCTCTTTTTTCATGTTCTTTTTTAACTTCATCCAATTTAGATTCTACTGCAGCTATGTCGAATTTTGTTTTTGCGTTTTCATGAAGGAATTTCAAAAAATCTTTTGCTGATCTATCACCAAGATATTTGACAGGTTTGTCTTTTGATCCTTGAGGAAAAAATTTTAAATTTGGGATACTTCCTTCAAAGAATATTTTTTTATCAACATCATTTGCATCAGAATCAATTTTTCCAATCACAATTGAATCAATACCTGATTTTTGAAAACTTTCAGCCAATTGATAAAGTGTTGGAGCAATAGCCATACAAGGACCACACCAATCTGCATAAACTAAACAAAATTAATCATTAAATATAATTTTACCATCAACAAGTACGTCTTTAGTTTCATCAAAGACTATTTCTTTGAATGATTTGGTTGTTAAGATTTTGATTCCTGGATGTTTTGGATCTTCATCATTTTTTGGTCTTGGAGCTGATTTTACAATTGCATATTGTTCTAAGGAATCTTTTCCATATCCTTCACAGAATTTCATCATTAAATCTTTTGTCAATTTTTCTGACTCTTCACAACCATATTTGTGTTGTAATTGTGCATCAAACATGATAAGGCAAGGGAATTTAGAAACTCCTATTGCTGAAATTACCCTTGAAAGCACTATATCATCTCCTGAACCAGTGAAAAAGTTGTATTTGTCTTTAAATTCCGAATTTTCTGCTGTGTATTTGAATTCTTGTTTTTGTGTTTCCGTTCCTGAAATCAACATGATATTTTCTTTCAACGCAATGTAGTTGAAGAAATCTGCGTGAAATTCATTAACTCCTGGTTGTAATTGTTTCTTTTGCATGTTTTGTTTGTTGAATATTGGAAAAAAAATTGATGCTTTTTATTGGTGCGGATGAGCTCAAATTTACTTGATTTGGAAAACTGTACCGAACGAATCGGAACCAATGTTTTTCTCAACTTTCCTCCTATTTACAGTTCGGAACATGAATATATCCCAAAAAATATTTATTGATGTTTCTTGATTGCTTCCTCTAATGCTTCAGGGTCTGCTCCTTCAACAGCACCAACAACTTTTGAGTTTTTCAAATATTTAAATGTAGGAAAAGCTCCAACTTCATAAATTTGAGGTAATTTTGGAATTTCATCAACATCAACTTTGAGGAATAAAACATTTTCATATTGATTTGATAATTCAGAAAATTTTGGTGCAATGTATCGACAAGGTCCACACCAACTTGCAGTAAAATCAACAACCACTAATTTATCAGTTTGAATTGCTTCATTAAATTCATTTTCATTGTGGATTTTTACAACTTTCCCCAATGCTCTTTTTTCATGTTCTTTTTTAACTTCATCCAATTTAGATTCTACTGCAGCTATGTCGAATTTTGTTTTTGCGTTTTCATGAAGGAATTTCAAAAAATCTTTTGCTGATCTATCACCAAGATATTTGACAGGTTTGTCTTTTGATCCTTGAGGAAAAAATTTTAAATTTGGAATTCCAGGTTCTGGGAAAATATCTGTATCAACATCATTTGCATCAGAATCAATTTTTCCAATCACAATTGAATCAATACCTGATTTTTGAAAACTTTCAGCCAATTGATAAAGTGTTGGAGCAATAGCCATACAAGGACCACACCAATCTGCATAAACTAAACAAAATTAATCATTAAATATAATTTTACCATCAACAAGTACGTCTTTAGTTTCATCAAAGACTATTTCTTTGAATGATTTGGTTGTTAAGATTTTGATTCCTGGATGTTTTGGATCTTCATCATTTTTTGGTCTTGGAGCTGATTTTACAATGACATGATCATTTAATTTCCCATCAAGAAATCCTTTACAAAAACTCAACATAAAATCTTTTGTAATTTTATCTGATTGTTCAGTTCCATATTTATGTCTCAATTCACCATCAAACATAATCAAACATGGAAATTTTGAAACACCAATGACAGAAATAAGTCTTGATATCGTTGGATCATCTTTTGATGCTTTGAAAAAAGTGAATTTTTCTTTGAATTCTGAATTCTCAGCAACATCTGAGAAATCTGAAATTTGTTGATCATTTCCTGAAATCAACATTAAATTTTCTTTGATAGTGATGTAATTAAACAAATCAACATGGAATTCATTCACACCTTCTTTCAACACTTTTTTAAGTAAATGAAGCTCATTTGATACTTCTCCAACTTCATGATATTTTTCTGTATTTCCATCGAACCCAACTAAACCAACATGTTGCACATCAATATTATCTCCTTTTCCAAAAGTTGAAATGAACAAAATTCCAATGAATTTTCCTTCAAGAAATTTTCCTTTGAATTCATGTTGAAAATCAAATGAATTTCGATCTGTTTCAAAATAAAGTACTGGTTCTTCATGCGAATTTTTTTTTAAACTTTCAAATTTTTCCTTTGTAAAATTTTTGTATTGTGACATTGTTTCATTGGTGATTTCATGGTCACTGACAAAGAGTAATCCATTTTTTAAAGGTTCTGAACAATTTGTACCTCCTGTTATTGTAAAATTTGATAAGGAAAAAGTTTCTGATTTTCCGTTGTATTTTAGACAAACAGAAAAATTTTTTCCGTTTGAAGAGCAATGAGGTCTTGTTTGAAGATCCAATATATTTTCTATTTCATAACCTTCTTGTTCTTTTCCTCCATTGTATTTATGAATGGAAAATGATTCATTGAGAAGAACTGGCTTGGTGGACATTGCACACTTGTTGATTAAAAATGGATATGATTGGCGTAGAATTGAGATTCAATTTATTTTTAGAAAGGATAAAATTTGGTTTAATTTTAGATTTATTTTGAACATTCAATCTGAATTTGAACAAAATATTCAATATTTCATTTGATTCCAAAATGCAAAGAAATTCGATGATCAATTTCTGCATCACACAAAATTCTTGATTTATAAGAGTTTAAGTTTAGTTATTTCAACAATGTACGTTTATTTCGATTTTTTGAATCAGGATATTGATGATTTTATTTCTTCAATTTTGCCCATAAAAAAATCAAATTGACCACCTTTTAAAAATGTATTCTTGTCAATGATATCTTTCACAGTCACCCAAAATGCTTCAAAAGTTTGTGTTTTATCAAATGGTTCCAAAATTATATTTTCTTTATCTTCATTCAATATTGCCAAATAGAAAAATACATTTCTTCCTGGACGAACATTGATGATTCCAAGTTCTCTTATAATTTTATAATCATCTTTTTTTAATCCTGATTCTTCATGGACTTCTCTGTAAGTTGTTTCTAATGGTGTTTCATTGTTTTCCAGCTTTTTTTTTAATTCTTTTTTATTTTACATGTCCTTTTGGAAAAGAATATCCTTTCTTTGAGATACCTTGAGTGACAGCTACTTCATAATTCAGAAAATCTAAGTCCTTTTTTTTTTTGATTATTATTGCTCCACAAGAGTCGTTTGAAGTCAATTGAACCATTATTGAAGTGTTTGATGAAATTATTGGAGGAAACTAAATTAACCAATATACCATTTTCTTTTTTAGATTTAAGAACTTTAAACTAAAAATAAAATGAATGAATAATTCAGCCAATAGTTATTGAAGAATTTGAAACATCAATGTCAAACGTCAAAAAGTTACTTGGAATGAATTCATCATCAAGCAAAAATGATTCAGATGATGAAGAAATTGTTGAAGATATTCTTGAAGACACAAAAAGACAAAATTTGAAGATTTTGCTATTAGGAAGTGGAGATTCTGGAAAAAGTAGAACAAAATAAAAAATTAAACCAAAACAGGCACATTCTTACATCAATTGAAAATGATGAACAATATAAATCTGACACAAATAGAAATTGAAAACTATAAGAAATTGATTCGACAACATGGGTTGAATGGAATTCAACAAATTCTGGAGGACATGAAGGCATCAAAGATTTTATTACACAATGAAAAATTGAATAAAACAGCTGATAAACTTGCAAAAAAAGTCAAACAAAAAAAACTCACAGAGATTGACGATGAAATTTTAACACCAGATTTTGGAAAAGAATTATCTGAACTTTGGAAAGAAATGACATTAGAAAGTCGGGAAAATACAATAGAATCATCGTTTCTTTACTTTGTTTCGAAAATTGAAGATATTTCAAAAGAGAATTTTACACCAACCAATGAAGACATTCTTTACTGCAGAAAAAAATCAGTTGGTGTGCATGAGCAATATTACAGCTATTCAAATTACAAATTTTTATATTGTGATGTTGGTGGTCAACAATCTGAGCGAAGAAAATGGGCTCATGTCTTTGATGATTGCAATGTTGTATTATTCATTACTTCCTTGAATAGTTTCGATCAAACATTAGTAGAGGATGAAAAAATAAATAGATTAGAAGATTCTTTAGCTTTATTTGAAGAAATTTGTGCTTTGAAATATCTTCAAAATTCACAAATTTACTTGATCTTAAACAAGTATGATTTGTTCAAAGAAAAAATCAAAAAAATAGAATTGCATGAATATTTTAATGAATACAACGGTAAGTATCTATTTCATTTATTCAAATCCAAAGGTAAAAATGAAGAAGAAGCATTGAATTTCATAAAGAATGAATTTCTAAAGAAGAATATGAATACAAAAAGAGATATCGAGACATATACTACGACTGCAATTGATTCAAGTTCAATGAAGGATACGCTATTTGAAATTCAAGAAAAAATCATTCAAAAATTGGAGAAAAAATGAAGAAACAAAATTTTATTTTTTTAATTCTTCATATTGACTTTGATACTCAAGAATTGATTTAAAAAATTCAAATTCTGAGAATTCTGGCCAATTTCTTTCACAAAAATAAATTAATGAATTTCCGCATTGCCAAGTTAAAAAATCTGAGAGTCTTCTTTCTCCAGATGTTCTTATTAAAATATCTGGTTCATGTGATGTATACAAGTTGGAATTCAATTCTTCAATGGTAAATTTATTACATTTCTTCAATGCTGAAGTGATTTCTTGGTTTGATGTATACGAAAAACATATGTTTAATAACAAACTAAAAATGTTAATTTTTGTTAACTATACCTCTTTCGATCTGAAGAATAACTTTCAACTTTATCAATAGTATCTTGTAGTCCTTTTGGTAATAAAGATTTTTCACCCAGGATTTTAATCTTCAAATCATATTTGTCAATGATATCTCTAGAAATGATGATTTTAAAAAAAAGAAATTCTCACTGAGACATCATCTCTTCAAATTTTGTTTGAGCCAAATTCATCAAAGTATTAACCTCCGACTCCGATCTTTTAAAATTTTCTATGCTGAAAGCAAATACTGTGACTTCCTCAATATCAAACTTCTGGCACCAATCTAAAGTCTTTAGAGTAAAAAAAATGGTTGTTCTTTCTTACATCTTTTAATTTTTCATAACCATTTTCATGTCCTTTTTCAGTAGTAAGATTGTTATTTTTTGCCCATCTTCTATTTCCATCCATGATAAAAGCAACATGTTTTGGAATTGGACCGAACTTCAAAATAT
This sequence comes from Neovahlkampfia damariscottae, assembly GCA_016618085.1. NCBI lineage: Eukaryota > Heterolobosea > Selenaionea > Neovahlkampfiida > Neovahlkampfiidae > Neovahlkampfia > Neovahlkampfia damariscottae. The sequence goes on along the minus strand of JABLTG010000152.1, from coordinate 27,847 downwards.
AAATAACAATGTATTCAATAATTTTATATACAGTAGATGATATTTTCTTTTGGTTTAATTTAATTTTTTTTTTTTTACTTTTAAAAACGACCTCAACATTTTCACACAGAAAAAATGTGTTTGTAGTTGATTGGCTAAAATATCCTATTGGTCAAATTAGCAGTACTAGAAAAGCATGAGGAATGAAGAAGAAGATGAAGGAAAATATAAAATTGGTTCAATTGTTTGGGCTCATTTGCAAGGATTTCCTTGGTGGCCTTCCAAAGTGACTAAAATCACCAAGGATAAAATTTTAGTCGAGTTTTATGAAAATACAAAAAAACCTCAATGCGCTTGGATTTCTCCAAAATCCTTGAAACTATTTGAAAATGATACCATTGACAATCTAATATCAAAACATAAAGTCAGCAAATCTCTTGAATCCGCTTTCAAACAAGGTTTGCAATTGGCCATCAATGATTTTGAAGAATCAAAAGGAGAAGTTGTAAGTGATCATGAATCTGAGTGTTATATATGTGGAAAAAGTGGTTATCTTCTTTTATGTGATGGGTAACATTTTTTTCTTTTTTAAAACAAAAGATGTTCAAATTCAGTTCATGCACAATGTGAAGAGTTAGATTATATTCCAGAGGGTGATTTTTATTGTTTGGAGTGTCAGAGTCGTAACCCAAAGAAGAAAATTTCAAATTCAAAACCAAAGCCAGTCAACGATGTTCCTCCAACCAAAAAAGTTGTACAATCAGCACGTTTGAGAGAAAAACAGTTACGAGAGGAAGAAGAAGAATATTATCAGTTTAATGAAGGAGGTCATAAAAATAGATTTGATATTCAAGTTTATGAACGTTCTGATCCACTTCCTAGAATTCTTGGGAGAGAATATTGGTGTTTGTTAAGTTCATATTCAAATCAACAATTTAAAGAATTCACAGTGAAATTTAAATATAAATATAGAAAATATATCATAAAATATCGATATGAAAATGAAACCAATGATGATTTTCGTTTACTTCGATGTACATCAACTGAATACATGATATTTGGTTGGATTTTGAAACAATTATTAAAATATGATAATGTAACTGATTTTAGTGAAATAAGGTTTTATGATATTGAAGATGAAGGTTGGTTATTGTTAAAAGATGATAAACAATTCTCTTGTAAAAAAGATAAAATTTTTATTGATTTATTGGTGATCAACAAAAATGAATAAAATATCAATTTGTGTCTTATGCAATTAATGCATCTTTTTTTGCATTTCTTGGTTCTCTTTCTTTAGAAATGTTATACAAATCATCATCTTGTAAAAAGGTTTCTTCCAATTTCTTTTCAATCACTTTTCTAATTTGATAAACAGGGAAAAAGTCATATCTGTAAATTTGAAATTCTTTTACTTTTGATATAGTTTCAAATTCTAATTTTCTTTTTTTCCAATTGATCAACTGCAAAGGGAGAATGAGTTTAGAAAAAAATTTTTTTTTTGTTACTTTTCTTTTTGATTCACCATGCTCTACCATATTAGGATTTCCATCATTGATAAAAATCAATTCAGTCAACCAAATACCACTATTAAAAAAAAATGTGAAAAAATTCTTTTTTTTACATGTATGGCATTGTTGGGAGTCTTTGTAATTTAATTTCATTCAAATGTGTCTTATAAGCTTTTTGATTATCTCTTGTATCTGTTAAGATATACTCAATGTTTTTTATATCTTTCTCTGCGTTTGCATCAACTCCTTCTTTTGTAAATTTTAATCTGTGAACACCAGCATTTTGTAAAGCAGCATTTAAAGCTAAACAAGAGTTCAAATTGTTAATTTTGAATAAATTTCTTGTTATATTGACTGCTTTTATATATAAAGATTTTCTAACTCTTAAACTTTCTGGAAGAGTAATCATATTCGCAACCCATGCTGAAATTTGATTGAAATAACGAGTTAATTTTGATATATTCACAGCTCTGTGTTTTAATTTTTCATTGTTCCAAGCTTGATCCAATAATTCAACAGGTTTAATTTTTAAATAGTATTCTTGTTCCATTAAGGTAATTTGACGAGCCAACTCCATTTCATCAATTTCTTCAAGCTTCAAATCATTATTAAACAAGTTCTTAGGAACTGTTGGATAGGTTCTTTTTTGATTGTATTGAATAACTATGCAAGAAAAAAATGTTGACCAAATTTTTAACTTACTTGTTTCATCTTCATTATCGCCTTCTAATTTAGTTTGAACAGTTTTCTGAATCTTCATTGCAATATCCATGTTTTCTATACTTGACAATTTTGAGTCTATAAAATTATTCAAAGTGAAAAGCATGTTTTGATTCCAATCAAGAAAAAAAAAACGAGTTAACCACTATGAGCACAAGAATAAAGAAATAAAGTTTCTTACTGTCTTTAAAATGTTTCCAATTTTGCTTTGGATTATTTTTTCATTTGGAATTTGTGCAGGAACGTCATACTTTTCAATCAACTTTTTAAGTAAAACTGAAAAACTTCATTAAAACATGTTGGACAAAATTACCTTCTGGTGTTGTGAAAGAACGATATGTCATTAAGAATGTGTCTAAAAAGCGTGGCTCAAATTCTTCTTCTAGAGTTAACAAATCAATCATTTTTGAAAGTGTCATTGCTTTGACATCAATTCTGTTTTGTTTTTGATCAAATGGTGCCCAAATATTGTCTTCTTCATTGTTTAAAATTTCCAGCCAAACATTGTTTCTTAAATCACAAGGGTCAAAATCTCTGTCAAGATGAGTATAAATAGAAGCAGTTTGAACTTCAATATCATCTTTTAATAACGCCTTTTTCTTGGTTTTTGGCATTTGTTTGATTTTTTCAGGAGCATTAATTCCAATTGCTTATTTGTTAGTTAAAAAAAAAATTACACAAAAGAGTTTTCAATACAGATTGATCTGTTTCATCATTATAAATACCATTAAATTTTACACCAGTTTCTTCAGCTAATTGTTCACTTGATTCAATTTGATTCTGTTTTCTGAAATGTTGATGAATAATTTGTATTAAATTTTCACGTGTTAGTACATCTGGATTTTCAGTTGAAGAAACTTTTTTTCTTGGAGATTTTAGTTTCTAAAAAAGTTACTTTTTTAATATATCAATTGAAAAAGAAGATTGATTTGAAAAAGGTCTTAACCTTTCAGTCAAATACAATAAATGTGGATTTCTTTTCATTGCTACGGATAACCATTTTTCTTTGTCAATTTCTTCTGATGTAGAACGTGAGATTAAAGTTCCAATTTCATATTCGATTTGTTCTTCAAGCAACTCATCTTTTTCATCATCTAGTATTGTTGAACTGATGTCTTTTTTGAAATTTGGTGGTAGTGGAAAGTTTTTAGTGATGAAGGTAAAGTAGGTTTCATCTTCGTTTTCTCTGGAGAGAGGTAATTCAACACTCACCGACTTCATCAACAAACAAATAAATGATTGGATAACTTTCGCTTTATTTTTAGAAAAAAAAAAATACAAAAAAATCCACAAATTTTAGTGTTGAGTGGAAAATCTTCTCAATATTTAATTTGACCAATCAAGTCTGTGAAGTTTTCCGAACACCACGTGTCATTCAATGGTTGGAGAATAAATTTTAAACAAAAAAATTATTCAATATTTTCTTGAGTTCCTTGTTATTCCTCTGCATGCACACTTGACGTCCTAAAAAATCTGTACAACAACATAATCTTTATTCATGAAAGACGATTCAAATTTGACACAAGCTCATCAAATGACGGAAGCATAAAGCCATTTTGACCATTTGTGGCACTGTGTTCATTTACAGTAATCCTTTTTTCTGGTAGTCTCTTCTCAGGTTCAAGTCTTTTCTTTTCTAAATTTACAGCCTCCATTTTCTTTGCTTTAGTTGATGGAAAGAATGATTCAAAGTTCTTTCTTGAATCTATTATCGTTGAGTTTTGTAATTTTTTTAAGTTTTTCACCACTTCTGAATCTTGAGTTTGTTTTCTCTTTTTTGTCACGGATGGTGGATTGTGAATTTTGAAATTCTTGAAAGGAACTTTATCAACTTCTTGATTTTTATTTCTAGAGTGATATGGCCACCTGTTTATTCCTTCATTTTCCAAAAGTTTAGTCACTTTTACTTACCAAGCTCTTTACATTTTTCAGTCAATTCAACAACTGATAGACCAAGTTGAGAAGCTGCATAAATCTTTGGGTAGTTTGTGAGGTCAAGAATGTTCTGCTTTTCCATAACGTTCGAGTTGCAGAAAAAAATCTGATTGGAGTGATGATTGATCAATTATTATCACCAATTTAAGACAATTGAATTGCCAAATTTGTGTTTTAGTTTTATTTCGGTTTTCCAAAATTGGAAATTTTCTGCTTTTCAATGAAGTAGTAGCAAGTGCAAACTCATTTTCAGCAACTAAATTTTGGAATTGAAAGACCAAACAGTAACAGCTAAAAATTCAACTTTCAAAATTTTGGAAACCGAATTACATTTGAAGGATTTATATATTTTGTTTTTGAAATATAAAAATGAAGAAGTGGAGGATAAAGTTGTTGTAATCTTTTGGTCAAACTAAAATTCTTTCAATTCCAAAATTTAGTCGCTGAAAACGAGCTTAGACTACTACTAAATGATTCCCACAAAACACAGTTCCTGAAATATATATAGAAAGACTCTATTCATGCTTTGTTATTTATTGAGTTGTGTTTTATTGGTCAGTTTTGACAAACGTCTTTCGGTTAAATGAACATCAACAACGTTTTATCACTTCTTGTAAAATACTATTCAACTTTAATTTATGTATTAATTCTGTTCATTTGTTACTATTACATCACAAAAGGTAAAAAAAAATGAAAAATTAAACAATAGTGTTTAAAAAAGTTTTACGCCGACCTGCTTGTGTTGATGTAATTTTAAGTGAACAAAAAGATGGATCATTAAAATCATCACCATTTTTTGTCATATTTCTATCAAACCAAACACAAAAAGAAATTCCAATTTCCATCTCAATCAACTCACAAAAATTATCCTTTCAAATGATTTTATTACCAAAAGAACGCTCACCATTTTTTTTTGAGAAAAAAGAAGGAATAGAATCTCCACATGATTTATTAAAAGAAAAATCATTAAAATTTAAGGATTGGTTCACACAACCAAAAAACAAATTTCGTGAGACTGTAGAAGTTGCTACACTCGATCATTCATTATTAACACCAAATGAAAAGCAAATGAAAGAGATTCAAGAAGTTATAAAAAAGAGTGATAAAGATAATTTGACGATTGAATTCTCAGACGGGAATTATTCTTGTGAAGGAAAGATGTATTACTTTAAATCTTCTGATTCTGTCATTATTTCTGATATTGATGGAACTGTGACAAGAAGTGATATGAGAGGACATATATATTCGTCCATGCAAAAAGATTACACTCATGCTGGATGTTCAAAATTATTTTCAAAAATTGTTAAAAATGGATATAAGTTGATATATTTGACAGCAAGACCTGTTTCAATGATCAAAGAAACAAAAAGATACATACATTCTATAGATCAGGATAATTATAAAATGCCTGATTTTCCGATTATTACGAGTCCAAACAAGTCAGCACATGCATTTATTAGAGAAGTTTTAATCAGAGAACCTCACACTTTTAAAATTCATATTTTGAACACAATATCAAATTTATTTGATCATCCATTTTATGGTGGATTTGGAAATAGAGTAACTGACGATATATCCTATTCAAGTGTCGGTATTCCATTAAAACAAATTTTCAGAATTGACAAATCAAGTCTTGTTGAAAATGAAGAAACAAAGAAAACATATGCAACTTACAATGAATTAGAAAAAGAAATTGATGATTATTTCCCACCAATTTTTCAATAAATTCACATTGATGTCAATTTGTAATTTCTGACATTTTGATTCAATTTCGCATAATTTAATGTTTATTCACCCGATAATGAGTTGGATATTTCCAACCTTTTTTCATATAATTCCATTGCTGTTTTAAAATCCTTCAAAGCAAAATAACAATTTCCTAAATTGGTATAGGCTGTTTTTTCTCCTTCTAAATCACCAATTTCACGACAAAATGTTTTCACTTCGTCATAATATGCAATAGCATCTTCATAATTTCCTAAATTAAAATATGCATTTCCCAAATTTGAAACAGATCGACAAATCATTTCAATATTTGATTCATCAGAATCAAAAAGCACAAAACTACTTTTATAATATTCAATCGCCTCATCAAATTGATTTAAATTATAAAAACTATTTCCTAAATTTGTCAAACTTCTTGCAATATTGACATTTTCATTTGGAATTTGTCTAAATAAAGATAAAGCTTGGTCATAATAATCTATCGATTCTTCAAATCTTTCGGCATTATAATATGAATTTCCAATACTTGTTAATATCTCAGCAACCATTAATTGATCATTCTCCTCTTCATAAACTTTTAACTTCAATAAATAAAATTGTATATCTTTGTCCAAGTCTTCTCCTAAATCTTTGTATTCTTCAAAAATTACAGCACTACTAGGTATTTGAGTTGGTGTCAAAGATTTTCTACGTTCTTCTTTTGATGGTAATAAGTGCTTTTTTGTTGGATCCATTCTGAGTGGCTCAAAATCATCTGAAGGATCCAGAAGAGGTTTTATTTCACCTTCTCCTTGTATATTTTTGTATTGAGATTTCATAGGACAACAGCAACAAAACCACATTTTCAAACTGTCAAATAATTGTTGCTTCTGTTGACCAAGTTTGTTACAGAGGAAAAAAGTTTTTTATTGGATGGAAAAAAATAATTTTTTTATTCAATTTCAGGTTCATCAAGCATGCTTGTTAATAAAGAAGATCCTGTGATCAATTTTGTTGTTCCAATAATAATATCACTTCCTTTAATTTTTGATAAAAATCTTAAAGCAGAAATTTCAGCGTGTGTAACACCACCAACGAAAAACACCATTAATTTACGATCTGTAACATCAATCTTTGAACCTGTTTGATATTTTTCACCAATTTCATGAAATGGCATCACTAATTTCAATTCATTCCACTTATCTAAGAATTTTTCAATTAAAGTGACTGAAAGTGGTTTGACACCTGAAAATACGAAGCTAGTTGAGTTTGGATTTTCAGCATCAACCTCTTCTTCTTCTTGTAATTGAAGAATTTTGCTAACATGTTCCCAAGTTCCTTTTTCTTTTCCATTTTTTCTTTTTAATAAACCTGTATATTCCAAGTTGAAAAGTGATAACATGATGACATAGCCATAAGACTTTGAATTTTTAAATTTTTTTTTTTTTTCTTACATGAATTAATTCTTTACGCAAAAAGTCATATGTTTTTTCAGATAAACCTGCTTGTACTACTGACATTAAACAGATTAAACGAAGAACTTTTTGGAGAGGTTCTTGGTTTACTATTAATTCTTCAATGAATTCAACACAACCTTCTTCATCTTTATTTTTTAAAATATCTTTTTAAGAGGATTAATAGTCTTTGAATTTTTACTTTGTTCAACTTCAAGTGTTCTTCTGAAGGTATTTTTTGACATTTGATCTCTTATAGCTTGGGCAATTGAAATGTCTTTAACACAAATGATTTAAAAAACATGAAATCTTACGGAATCCTAAATCTTCATGTTTCATTTGAAGTCTAGGTAATTTATCAACAAATTCTTTTATAGTTTTCACATCAACTTTTTTATCATGCATTTTCTTCTTTTCATCATATTGTTCTGTGATAATAGCAGCTTCTTTATGAAGTTGTTTACCTTTTAAATTTTAGTAGTGTTTTTTTTTACCGATTGCGTTAAAGTTCTTGTGTCTAATTTGATAAAAAATATCATCATCATCATTTAAAGGCATTTTTGTTCTACTTGGTGGTTTTTGACCTTTCTTAACATAAGGAAGTAAAAATTCAAGTCCGATTAAGTCTAAAAAGTATGATGTTAAAAACTTACTTTCTTACTATTGTTGATTCCATATAGTTCATCAATTAAACCTTCATAAGTTAATTGTGTGATTAAAGGTGAAATTAAATCAACAGCACGATCAATAATTACAATTTCACCAATTTGAAAATCAGGGCGAAATGTATGTTCTTGACCTAGTTTCTTTTTCATTGCCAATAACATTTTTGAAATTCTTTCACCTGCTTCACCAACATATTTGATGGTTGGTATGACACCATAAAGCGCTTGTATTTTCATAATAGAACGTGCTACATGATACAACGTTGAATTATCTCCATCCTAAAAAAAGTTTTAAAATTTTTTTTTTTTCTTACAGTCTGTAACTCTTTAAAACCAAAAGGAACCTCCATTGATAACAAATCATTATCATAAGGGATAAGATCTAAAGTAAATTCACCAATAGGTTGTTCAATTAAATCATAAACTCCAGTTTTTTGTAAGGTAATTTCTGAAATCAAATTTTTTCTTGGAACAAAATAAATAAACACTCTTTTCTTATCAGAAAAGTTTAAAATTTGTTTTGAAATATCTTTCATAATGTCTATTCTTGGACGAACAAAATAAACAACTGTGCTTAAATTTGTGTTGAATGGTTCAGCAGTTGTGTGAATTGAATCATCAACACCTTTTTCCTGTGTGAAAAAATGTGAAAAATTTTTTTTTTTTTTTTACTTTTAATGTAGAAAAAGGAACAATTAAAGTCAGAGGTCCTACAACAGAAGGATCCAAAACAAGTGTGAATGTTGAGGAAGAACTTTTTTTTTTGATGTTATCTAAAATGGTTTGGAGTTCTTCTTTTGCGACATTCCTTAAATTAACAATTGGTATACAAGATGCTTTGAGTCTTGGTACAACGGATTTCTTTACTTTTTTTCCGTTATGTTCTTCTGTTTGTGGTTTTGGTTTTGGTTGTTCTGTTTGTTGTGGTAAAGGGGTAGATTCTTTCTTTTCTGATTCTTTTGTTTCAGTTGGTGTTGAAGCAACTTCTATTTTCTCTTCTTCAGACATCAAAGTTCGTTTTGTTGTTTTATATAATCTACCAATGAAATTACTTCAAAACATTATTCATTTAAATCAAACAAAATTGAATTTTTTTTAAAAAAAAAATAATTTAATATTTTTCTTTTTTGTCACAACTTTGTTGTCATTGGTCAAACTTCCAAACAAACAAAACATGAAGACATCAATTTTTTTTCTGTTGTTTTTGATTATACAGTTTACCAAAGGTATTATCAAACTTTTATACTGAAAAAATAAAGGAAATTGGATAGTACATCGAGACCCTTCTGTTTACTTGGAAAACAACAGAACAACATCCGTTTATTTTTCAACCAACGCAGAAAGAATCGTTTGGAACGTTGAATGTTCAACATTTTGTAATGTTTATTTATTAGATTATGAAACTTCTCTCAGTTTCCCAAATCACAACAAACAGAATTTTACATCTTTGTATAAATCTATAGGTAAAGAATTTTTTGTATTTTTTAATTTTTATTAGGTGTTCATAAAGCAGATGGAGAATATGGCATGCACTCAATGATTTCAAAAAGACTTGTTGTTGGTATTGAAACTTTTAACTCAAGTAGTGTTGTTGTTAACATGATTAGACGAGAAAAATTTTATCCAAAATTTGATGTAAATTGGGGTATTTGGATAGTAGGTGTTGCTGTGATTGTTTTTGTGGTGATTTTTGCTGTAATTTCAGTTGGATTGGCATATGTTTATTTCATTGTAAAAAATAAGAAAGCAGTCAACGAACATGGACAAATCGATCATTCAAGTGAGGATTTGACCCATGAACATTAAAAAAATAAAAACTACGAAATAAATGCTTTTTTTTAATTGGACCTATAAAACCAACCAAAAAAAAAACTTCAGGATGAGCTTTGAAAGAAAGGAGAAAAAAACATTCGCTTCATTGATACAAAAAATAATCCAAGAAGATTTTGAAGTTGACCAAAAGAATGACTTAACTCCAAAACACTTATCTTTACTAAAATTTGTGAAACTCTTACGTTGTTATGGAGAACCTTTGAACGGTTATCCGGAGGAATTTTTGAAAACAACATTTATCAAAAGAATTCAAATAACACCAACTTTGAACTTTTCTCTTTTTTGGATGGAGCTGACAGTAGAATCTGAAGAAAAATTGACATTGAAATACAATGAAAAGGAGAATAGTTTTCTAACTTTAAAAACTCTATTTTATCATTTTTCGATTGAACAATTGAAATCAATATTATCAAAATACTACATTAAAGCAGATTTTCATGAAGTGAAACAGATCAAATTCAACTTGGAAATAAAGAAAAAACAATTCAAAATTTCAAGTAGTTTTAACTTCAAATTTGTGAATTTTGAGTCATTTTCGAAAATGGTAGAGTTTCTTGAAATTAAAGAAAAGAGATTATTTTCATTCTTGGAAGAGAAAGAAATTCAAGTGAAAAACCTTGATTTCACAAATGAAAATGATGAAATTTTTTTTGATTCATTTTGTTGCATGGAAAAATTAAAATTCTCTGTCATGGATTCTAAAATGATTACAAATTCAATTGAGTTCAAAGATGATCATTTAAGTATTTTTTGTAATCTGTTAAATGATGATGATTCCTATGTTAAATTTTTTGAAATTGAAAATGAAATTAAAATTGGAACTAGTTTCATTTCAAATACAATAGAGCATATAGATATGTTTCAAGGTGCCAAAGAATTTGATTTGATACCCAAATCATTTTATCAATACCCTTTTGGAACATATTTCTTTGGAAAAGTGAATAAGGATTTTACTTTGCGTTTGAAAATTACAATGTTCGTTTTTTATGTTAACGATATTACTTATATTAAAATGGATGTCAAAGAAAAAACTTTAGAAATTTTTCACAAAAATGGAAGTTTTTATTCAAAATTCAAAATGACCAATGGTTTTAGAAAGGCAACTTGGGAAGGTTGCTTTGACAATTCATTGAAAATATCAAATAAATTAGATTTAATCTTGTATCTAGATGACAGTATAAAGAATAGTATGGACAAATCATACTTGGATGCTATCAGCATCAGTTACATGCATTCAAGAAGATATTGTACAATCACAAATCAAAAATTTGATGTAGATGGAAGTTTTCTGTGTTTTGAAGGATGTGATGCTTCAGCACGAAAGTTTATACTCCGTCATCCACTGAACAAATGGGATGCAGTTGAATTATATTTTGATCAATCATTCAATTCATTCTTTGATGCACCAAATCATGGCCACAAAAAGTTGATGACAAACGTGAACTATCTTTTTGATATAAAATTTAAATTCTAAATCAACAATATCTATTTTGTTGAAATTTTCTATTTCGATTGTCGATTCGTCTGATCTTCCAGATCACAAAAAAATGAAGATTCAAAACGAAGCACATCACGAAAAGAACGAAACTCAATCATATACACCATTCACAAGATCAACAAAGAAAAGAGAAATCGAAAATGAAATGGATGAGAAATCAATGAAAAGATCCAAAATTGGAACTACTTTTCATTCACAAGTTGAAGATAAAGTTTACCATGATGAAGAAGGAACATATTATGCTTTATTGGTACAATCAGATGTCAATCACAATCACAACAAATATTATGAACTCTATTTGATTTGTGAAGGAGATAAGTTTAACGTTTCTCATCATTATGGTCGAATTGGTGAAAAGGGAGCATTCCAAGACAATTGGTTCGAAAAAATGGACGATGCAAGAGCAGAATTTAAAAGGAATTTCAAATCAAAAACAGGAAATGTCTGGGAAGAAAGAGATAAATTTATCAACAAACCGAATCATTACTACTTGGTTGAAATAGATCCAAAAAATCCAGAGATTACACAGGTTTGGAAAAAAACATTTTAAATATTGTAGGACATGCCTTTTGGAAGAGTTTCTCAAAATCAATTGAAAATAGGGTTGAAAATTTTAGATGAAATTATTGGGGTAATCAGATCAAAGAAAAGAACAACAAAAAAGTTAGAAGAGTTATCTTCTCAATATTTTTCAACTATTCCTCATAGTTTTGGAAGACATTGTCCACCAATGTTGAGAACAATCAAAGAAGTCAAAGCTATTGCAACAAAACTCGACCAAATAAAAGAAGATTGATTTTGTAATTAAATCGTATTGGCTGTTTGTTCACATTTTTGTTTTCAAAATCAGAAATGTCTTCTTCAGCTTTTAGTTTTTGCATCTTGCTTCCTATTTCCTGATTGGATCAACTCGAAGACTACTATGCACAAGTGCTTGTTGGTTTTTGCTCTTCTCTTTGTTGGAACTAACTGTCTTCTTCTTATAACAGGAACTGTAACAAATAACTCTGTGAGAATTTTGTACGAAGCTTCAAATCAAACAGAAATAAGAAACCAAATTGTTGTGTTAAAAAATTTAAAAAATTCAAAAGAAACTCAAACAAAAAAAATACATCTTGAACTGAAACCAAAAATTATAATATTTAAAAATCTTTCTGAAAATTCAGAATTCAAAGTTTTTTTTGGTGAAAATGATTTTGTCTCCTTTAGGACGTTTTCCAATAAACAACAGAAAAAATTGAAACTTTTAGTGACTTCTTGTGACAGATATGTTGATGATAGAGATGAAGATTTTTATAAAAAATTATTGGAAAAGGACTCAGATTATGATGTTGTTCTTCATTTAGGTGATCAAATTTATGCAGACATTATTGGAAAGAATTTGACCACAGAACAAAGTTATGAATATGTTTTGGAAGAATATAGAAAATTATATCGTTTGACATGGGACACACCTGTTAAAAGAGAGTTCTTAAGATCTGGATCACATTTGATGATACCAGATGATCATGATATCACAAACAATGTTGATGCTCTTTTGTTGAATACAAAATTCAAAAAATTGTTATTAGCTGGTAGACAAGCATTTTATGAATATCAATATCAATTGATTGGTGATATCTATGATGAAGCTGGTAATTTATTGGTTGACGAAAATTTTGATAAATTAAAAAGAACTTATGAATTCAATAGAATTGGAAATATCGGACTTGGTTTATTAGACACTAGATTTCAAAGAACTTTTGAACTTGATGAAGATTTTAGATTATTGGGAAAAGAGCAATTTGATTTGTTGACCACCCAATTGGAAGAATGGAAAAACGACGAAACCATTGATCATATTTTGATATGCACTGGAACACCACTTGGTTTTTTCAGCCCATTTATGTCAAAATTAGCATATACGTTCGAAAATCCAAAAGAAACTTATCCCAGTCATCCTTTGTTGATTAGAAATTTGATCAAAATTTTTGAGTTGTTAAAACATCATCCAAAAGTGAAACTCATTTCTGGTGATGTTCATCAATTTGTAAAATCAAAAATTTGTGATAAATCCAATCATTGCATTGACCAATTGATTTCAAGTGGAATTTCAAAAGGATCTGCAGTCATTTCTGAATTGAAGTTGGTTTTATTCTTTGCTGTTGGAAAACATTTCACAGAACAAAAATTCGGAAATTGGAAAATGCATCATGATGAACAGATGATTACTAATAATTATGGTGTCATTGAAATTGAGCAATCAAAATTAAACTGGCATGGTGTTTTTCGGGAAACTGATCAAATGGAAATTTTCAAAATCTTTATTTTTGAAAATTTATCATGGATATTATACTCCCAAATCCTAATTTTTTTGTTTTCGTTTTTCATTTGTTGCAGGAGATAAATTTTTGTGTTTTTTTTTTGACCAATGATTTTGATTTGTTATTAACTCATGTTGAACAAAACACTGAAAAAAAAACAATTCTCTATATTTTTTAGGATCTATTCTATTGAAAAACAAATCCAGCGAATTCAATTTGAACAAACAATAAAAAAAGAAACAATAACAGTTACATTGTTAAATTTTTTTCAAATTTTGAAAGAAAAGAAACCAACCGATAATCCATTTGATTTAATGAAGAAATTCTTTGGGTATTGTTTATTCAAACAAAAATCCACAATTAAAAAAGCAGGTAATGGGGTTTTTGTGAGTGGATTCATTCCAAAAGGTTCTATTGTTGCAATATATCCAGGTTTATAAAAATAACCACATAATTCATTTCATATTTTCAGGTACTGTTTATGATCCTTATGAACCGATTTTCTTTCAATCCATTGGGAATAAATTCATACTTCAAAGGAAAGACTTTTGCTTTATTGATGGAAATGATAGATTCATCTCAAAGTACCTTTTCAAATCATGCGTCAAAAGGAATGGAATGCATAATAAGGTTTATCTTGGAGACTTTTCATGGTTGAATTTTTATTCAAACGAAATAAAGTTGATCAAAAATCCAATGTCAATTGGTCATTACATTAATAGGTTTTTTTTTTATTTGATATTCAAATTTGATAGTAATAAAGATGGAGATGGGTTTATTGATGCGAATGTGATGTATTTTGAATACACCTTTGACAAATTTCCATTCGACTTTTATCAATTCATTCCAAATGTTCATTTTGATGGAAATTTAGGAATTGATCATATAAAAAGTATTGTTTTAGTTGCTTTAGATGATATTCAAGACGGTGATGAATTATTTGCTTCATATTTCAATTTGGTTAAATAATATTTTTCAAAAAATGAAAAATACCTTTGAAATGACTTTCAAACCCTAATAACTATAAACTATATAAAATAAACAACAACTAAAGCTTTTACTTTTATCGAAAAAGCATTTTTTGCATTTTCATTTTTTGACATCTAAAAAAAAATGCAAAAAATCAAAAATAAACAAGTTATTATTTGAATGAATTACTTTACATTCTTGATCATTTTAAATTCTAATTTCGAAATGCCATTGTAAAAATTGAAAAAAATCCACTAATCATTTGTTGACCAAAAGGAATATAAGAAATGATATACCAAGCCAAAGCAACTAATTGTATAAAAATTAACATTAGCATGATAATAACATTATGTAAACTAAAAGCACAAAAAATTGTCAAAATAACTGTTGTTATATAAAGAACACCAGGAATTATTCTTTCTTTCTGAAACATACTTGATAATTGAGCATAAGGACCAACTAAGAAAGTAGTACTTCCAACTAATAAAAAATTTCCTTTTTTTCAGTGATTTTAGTTTTTGTAGTTTAGTTACCTAAAGTATACAAAACTGCAAATTTTCTGCTGGCGAATAGAATTGTAGGCAAAAGAAAAGCACAAAGGAACAAACAAAATATTCCTAATACAAGTGAGATTACAAATCCAGCAATCCTTTGTCCTCTAGTCAAAGAAAACATTCCTGCAAAAAAACTTGGTTCTGTTTGAGGTGTACTCTGGTTGAAGAAAGAACCAAAAAAACCTGTGTTTTTAGGTTGCTGTGCTTCTATATCATAATTTGAATCCACACTTGAAGCTTCATTGGCCTTTGTTGTGAATAAACTCAACATCAAGAAATCAACCAATAAAAAATGACCACCAAGTAAATATTTGAATGGAAAATTGGAGGCAATTTTTGATATATTGGTCCATTTTTAATGCTTTATTCATAATAATATTAATTGCAACAATAATTTTTCCATTCAGTAACAAGATTTCTTTGAACTTGAACTTCATCATCATTATCATCAATCCTGACAGTACCTTCTGTTTTTTTATCAGGATTTTTTACCTCCAATCCAGAAGTCACATTTAAAATTTGAGAAATTAATGCTTTGAACGCTTCATTGACGTTATAATTCGTTTTTGAAGAAACTGGAAACCAAGCAAAGAAACCATTCTCTTTTGCAAAATTATCCATTTTGTTCTCATCAATTTGTACATCTGGTATATCACACTTTTGGAAAATTAATTTTTTTTTTTTTTTTTCACTTTGTTCGCTAAAAGTATCATTGGAATCGGTTTTCCGTTTGGCAATTCAACTTTATCTCTTATATCTTCAATCCATTTTTTTACATTTTCAAGTGTTGATGGTCTAGAAATATCAAAACAAACCACAGCAGCAATTGCATGTTGATAATAAATTCTAGTAAAAAGTCAACTTTTTTTTTTTTACCTTGTCATTCCTCCGAATCTTTCATGACCTGCTACATCCCAAAGCTGCAAAGAAACATTTGTTTTTTGATTCCATCTCACTTTTTTTAGTGAAAAATCCACACCAATGGTAATTTTATAATTACTGGTGAACTCACCAAAAGAGTATCTTTGAATTAAACCTTTTTGAAAAGATTAATATTTCTTTTTGTATTTACTTGTTTTTCCTTTAGATTTTAATTTTTTTTTTGTTTGTTTTTTTTACCAACTGCGTAATCTCCAACCACAATAACCTAATTATTGAAATGAATATATTTTTAATTTTACTTTATATAGAAAGTTCTGGACAGTTTTTGATTGTGGCAGAGAATCATCAGACATTTTTTTTTCTTCCAAATGTTTTTATGTGTGATTTTATTGGTTAACGGATTCAATAATTTTTTATCAAGAATTGAAAATGACTCAAGACTCAATTTTTAAAGAGTTTTCAACAATAAAACTTGATGGACATAAAAGAAAAATATCAAATGTGGGTTGGAGTTGTGATGGAAAATTAGCCAGTTGTTCGTTGGACTTGACAACAAAAATTTGGGATTTGAATGTAAAACTGAAAAAAAAAGTGTGAATTTTAAACTTTTTTAGAAACCTGATAAACCTTTAGAGTTAAAAGGACATACAGAAAACATAGAAAGTTTATGTTTTAATCCATCAGATAGTTCTCAATTAGTCACAACAAGTCGTGATAAAAATGTAATTTTTTGGGATGTTCGTTCTGGAGAATCTATAAAAAAGATTTCAACAAATAGTGAAAATATACATGTTTCATGGAAGCCTGATGGTTCACAAATTGCTACTGCTTCCTTGGACGACATTGTAACTTTTATAGACACCAAAAACTATGAAACTTTGAAAACAAAACAATTTCCAGTTGAAGTCAACGAACTAAAATGGGATTTAACTGAAAAGTTTTTTTTTGTTACAACAGGTGTTGGTAGTGTTGAAATATTGGAGTTTGAATTTCTTTTTTTTTAAAATAATTTTTAGTTCAAAAGACTGGTCCAAATATAAATCTATTCAAGCTCATCCATCAAATATTTATTCTATTGACTTTAAAGATGATTATTTTGCATTAGGTTCTTCTGATTCGTTAATTTCAATTTGGGACGCAAAAGAATTATTGTGTTTGAAGAATATTTCATTTTCTGAGTAAATCTCATTTTATATGACTAATTATTCTTAGAAATCCTATTAGAAGTTTGAGTATGACACATGATGGCAAATATATAGCTCATGGAACTGAAAATTCTTTGGAATTGGTAATGATCTTTTTTATCTAATTTTTTGAAGAATGTTGTTAAAAATGGAAAACATGAATACCAAGTGAAGGATAGAATGATTATAAATACATGTGCATGGCATCCTAAAGAATATATTTTGGCTTATTCTGGAGAAGAAGAGAGGTATGGTTTTATTGTTTTTATTCTTTTTGAAGGTCTTCTGATTACTCAATACATTTGTTCAAAAACGATGAATAAAAGTTGAATTTTTTGTTCCATTTTTTCAATTGTTCTTATATCAATCCAAACTAACTTCTTTACCTTTGAATAAAATGAAAGAAAGTTTTTTGAATTTTTGTTTGGTTCAATTCCTAATTTAACAATTTTGGGTATTCAAATAAGAAGGTTCATTTTCAAATTCTAACCGGTTTATCCTGAAAATGAACTTCATTTCTAAAAAACAACCGAAATTGACCAATAGGAAGAACTATCTAATTCAACCAGACCAATAAATGATGAAGAATTCTTTCGGTTAGGACGAAAAAAATTCAAACAAAACAACACAACAAGAAGAAATGTGTGGAATATTTTTTATTAAACATAAAACACTCAAAGGAGAAGAACTCATTCAATACGTATCACCACTTTCAAAATTACAAAAACACAGAGGTCCTGATGATCATGGAACTTATGCAGTTGATGATGTATGCTTTTATCATGAAAGACTTTCAATTATTGATTTAACCACAGGACATCAACCACTTTTATCAGAAACCAAAGAAGGTAAGAAAAAAAAATTTAACAATAATTTTCAAAAGTTGTTGGAATTCACAATGGAGAAATCTACAATCACGTATCAATACAAAAGGATTTAGAATCACGTGGACATAGATTTCACGGATACAGCGATTCAGAAGTCATAATTCACATGTTTGAAGAAAGAAAAGATGATAAAGATGAGACGTTCATTAAATTAATTGATACACTTGATGGAGTATTTGCATTTGTATGTTATGATGAAAGAACAAAGACTATACTTGCAGCTAGAGATCCAATTGGTGTGAAACCAATGTTTTATGGATATGATAAAGATGGTTCATTATATTTTTCATCAGAAATGAAACCTTTAGTTGCTGCTGGAGTTGAAGTTCATCACTTTTTACCTGGTCATTATTTCTACCAAAAAGGTGAAGAAAAAGGTACTTTTTCACAATGGTATAAACCAAAATGGTATGATCACACACAATACAGAAAAGAAAAAACAGATTTAAAACAAATTAGAGAAGTTTTCGAAAAATCAGTCAAGAAGAGATTGATGTCAGATGTTCCTCTCGGAGTATTTTTATCAGGAGGTTTAGATTCATCTTTAGTTGCTGGTATTGTCAAATCACAAGTCAAAGAATTACATTCCTTTTCAGTAGGTGTTTCAAAAGATGCATCAGATTTAGTTGCAGCTAGATTATGTGCAAAACATCTTGGAACAATTCATCATGAAGTTATTTTCGATTTTGATGAAGGTTTAAACATGATAGAAGAAGTTATCAGTCATATTGAATCCTTTGATGTTACTTCAATTCGTTCAAGTACTCCAATGATAATTTTATCAAAATATGCGAAGAAATACATTTCTGTTGTTCTGTCTGGAGAAGGTAGTGATGAAATGCTTGGTGGATATATTTACTTCAGAGACGCAGAAAACCCAGAAATGCTTCAAAAAGAATTAATTTCAAAAATGCAATGTTTATACACTTCAGATGTCAATAGATGTGACAAAGCAACAATGGCAGGTTCACTTGAAGCAAGAGTCCCATTTCTTGATAAAGAATTTTTAGACTTAATTATGACAATCAACCCAGAAGAAAAAATGTACATCAAAGATCAAAGAATTGAAAAATACGTTTTGAGAGCAGCATTTGATGATACTGATTACATTCCAAAAGAAATTCTCTGGAGAGAAAAAGAACAATTTTCAGATGGTGTTGGATATGGTTGGATTGATGGATTAATTGATCACGCATCAAAACAAGTTACAGATGAAGAAATGAAAAATGCTTCAACTACCTTCCCATATCTCACTCCAAAAACTAAAGAGGCTTATTATTATCGTAAAATTTTTGCAAAATTGTTTCCTTCGAAAACTGCTGAAGAATGCACAAAAGCTTGGTGTCCATGGTCAAAATTTAACGTTGATCCATCAGGAAGATTTCAAAGAAACTACACAGAATAAAGTAAATTTTATTGTTTGCTCTTCTTTCGTTTGTGTTCCAAACTGTTTGAATTCAACATTCCACATAAGACAAGAAATTTCTCAAAATTGAATACTTAAAATGAGAAAATAGTACTATTTTTCTGCTTCTTTTTGATAAACTGTTTTTTGGAACCAAAAAATCAACCAATTAGGAGATGGATATTTGGATTGAAGAAAACACTTCATACGTGCACAACCAAAAACCTGAAAAATGTTATGAATCCACTTGCGTCAGTTTTAAAGATAATTTATATGTTTTTGGAGGTTGTAAGTCTCAAAAACTAGGCAGAGATTATACTTTTTTCAACGACGTTTTCAAATATGAAATAACAACAAATATTTGGAGTATTATTCCATGGAACAGAACAAAAGGAGTAAAACCAGCACCAAGATCATCTCATACTTCAATTATTTATGACAAAAAAATGTATGTTTTTGGAGGAACAGGCGCTGAAAAAGATGTTTTCCAAGATTTTTTTTCTTTTGATTTTGAAACACAAACATGGAAAGAGATAATCACCATTGATAAAGAAGACATTCCAGGTCGTTATGGTCACTCTTGTGTTTTATATGGAGATTCCATGATAGTTTTTGGAGGCTACAAAAATACGACAGAAAATGACATTTGGATTTATTACTTTATAGAAAAAACATGGAAGAAAATTCAACCATCAACTGAAAATAAAGAAATACCTGAACCAACACAATATCAATCAATGAGTAATACATCAAAAAAATCTTAACTAATTTCATCAGACGTTCATCAAGATTCACTTTATATTTATGGTGGATATAACTCTACTGTGTTTTATGATGATTTATGGAAATTCGATTTAAAAAGTTTAACATGGAAGAATCTTGAGTATACTGGCGTTTCACCTGGTAAAATTTCCAATCATTCTTCAGAATTAATTGACAATCAAATTTTTATTTTTGGTGGAAATCGATATGGTTTATACATCAATGATTTATATAAACTTGATTTAGACACTTTTCAATGGAAAAAAATTCAAACCAATGGAGATTTACCATCACCAAGATTTGGTCATTCAATAACTCTATACAACTCAACCATTTATGTTTTTTCAGGTTATGATATTAATTCACAATATACAAATCAATTATTTAAATTTCATTTGGGAGCTCAACATTTACATTTTTTCAAAGATTTTTATAATTCAAAGAAATACTGTGATTGTATTTTAAAAGTTGAAAATGAGAAATTTTTTGCTCATAAATGTGTTATTTCTCAATCCAATTTCTTGAAACAAAAAATTTTAAATGAAAAAGAAATCATCATTGAAGAAGGTATTTCTGTAAAAGTGATGAAAGTCATTCTTCAATTTTTATATTTTGGTGATTGTTTTGTTGATGATATTGATTTAGTTATTGATTTGATTTGTGCAGCTTCTATTTTTCAATTGAAAGATTTAGAAACTATTGCTTTGATTTATTTTAAGAAGTTATATGATTCAACAAATTTATTTTCTGTTTTACAAAGAGCACATGATTTAAAAGTGGATTCTTTGAAAAAATTGTGTTTTGCGTATTTCTGGAAACAACCAAAAGGAATTTCAGTCAATTTAGAAGAAGATTTATTACTAGAACTTTTAGGAGCTCAAAATAAACCATTTTCTGATTATGAAGTGTTAAAAAGAAAATCACCAAATTCTGAAGAAAGAATTGCAAATCATTTGATGAAATTATTTGAAACTAGAGAATTCTGGGATGTAAAATTCAAAACAAAAGAAAAAGAATTCAAATTACATCGTTTAATTTTAGAAACATTTTCAAACTTTTTGAATTCAGATGAAGAATTGGAAATTCTTATTCAAGCAAGATTATTAGATGTTTTTGTTGAATTTGTGTATTTGAAGAATTTGAATATGACTGAGGATATTAATCAATATTTAAAAGTTTATAAAGTTTTGATGAAATTACCAAAAGATGAAGTTCATGGATTGATTGTGGAAAAAATTATTCAACTATTAAACCCATTAAATCTCTTGACTGTTTTGCAATTTGTTTATGATAATAAAATTAATGGAAAATTGAAAGAGTGTTGTTTTGAAATGGTTGGTGATAATTCATCTTCAATTTTAAGAAGTATTTTGGAAATGCAATTTCAACAAAATCAAGTAATTAAAAGTCAATCAAAAATGTTGAAAGAACATGAAAAAGTCATTCGATTGCAACAAGAAGCACTTGAAATTTTAGTTGCTGAGAAAAAAAAAGAAACAGAAAGGGATGACAAAGAAGATGTCAAAATTGAACCAACCATTGAAGTGATTGAAAAAGAGGAATTGATGTCAGAAATCAATGAAAATGATAAAGAAGTGAAGGAAGTTTCATTGAAACAAACAGAAACAGTTTTAGATGATGTTTCTGAAAAAGAATAAAATTTTTATAATTTGGAAATGGAACGTTTCAAAATTTTGATTGGACAAAGAATGCAAACAAAAATTGAGGCAATTACTTTGATCAAGCATCTAAACTTGACAAAGCATGTAGAAGGAGGTTATTATTCTGAAACAACAAAAAGTAAAATAGAATTGGAAACCACAGACAGAAAATTGAATAATGAAAGTAACACAAAGAGATCACTTTTCACATCAATTTATTGGTTACTGGAAAAACAAAACCCAATTCTTTATCTTGCAAAAAATACATCAGATTTGTTACATTATTATCATGGAGGTTGTTCAACAAAATTATTTTTTGTCAGTCCAGAAGGAAAGTTGGAAAAACACATTCTTGGCATGAACATTGAACAAGGAGAAAGACCACAAATTTTATGTCCTGGCGGATATTGGAAAGCAGGTGAATTAATATTAACCGAAGAATCTCAAGATTGGGCATTCTGGGGTGAAGCAGTGTATCCTGGATTTGATTATGTTGATTTAGAAATTGGCACATCAAAAACAATTGAAACATGGTCTACTGATGTTCAACAACAAATGAAGAAATATATTGTACCACATTAAATTATATTTCCATCATAATAAATATGTTATTCTATAAAAGTGAAAAAATGATGGAAATGAAAACACATACAACTGTGAATGTTCCAATGATTTTTGATGAAAATGCAGCACCAGCACCACATCCATTACAATAATTACAAGATCCTCCTCTTAATTTATTCAAGATTTCTTCAGATTGTTGAAAATCAGGACATGTTGCACTTCTACTTCTAATTTCATTTTCAATATCTGCTTTATTATTATGAATAGCAACTAAATCTTTTTCTAAAACATCAACACCTGCAACTCCCAGCAATTCACCTGATTTATCAAAACAAGCACTTGCTGAAGTGGTCATTGAAATATTCAAACTGAAATCATTGTAGAATTCTGTCCAAACACTTTTTCTGGTTCCAGCAACATCCAAAGCAAAATATTTGTAATATCCTGCCATTTGACTTCTTAAATCACCTCCATCAGGAACATGTGTAAATAAACCTTTTGTAGAACAAGCAATTTGAGTAGGAACAGATTTATCAGCACCTGAACCAAAGGTAAATGAAAATACTCTTGCATCATATGCAAGATTTCTACTGTTAATGATGGAAATTGGACTACTTCCTTCTCCATCTGTCAAAAAGACTAATGAAGTATGACACCTTGGAATATTTGGATCTGAAGCATCTAAAATATCATAAGCACGCGAAAAAGCAGAAAGAAAGTTAGTTCCACCTGAAGCGACACTAAAAAGTTTGTGTTAAAAAAAATTTGTTCGAACAATGAATCAATATAATTTTTGAGAAATTCTCGATTTTCATAAGTTGCTCTAACTAATTTTCCACTGGTTCCATCAGAAGCTGATGATGAAAACTAAAAAAAATTAAAAAATAACAAATTAATACTTTGACAACTGAAACATAATCAACAAAACCTAAACCATCAATTACTGTTTTAGCAGCAGCTATAGCAATACCCATTCTTCCTGAAATAGACATTGAACCTGAGGTGTCAATTATAAGAACTACTTTTTTTGGACCTGATGCAGCAGCAATGTACCAAGGACGAAAACGTGGATCATAAATAGGACAAGTAGAACGTTTTTGACAGCCAGTTTTTGAATCTAATTGGTATGTCCATCTTTTTGCAGGAAAATAAAAAGTAGCTCCATACTCAGAACCAACATATTGCCAAACTAATTTTGAATCATCAACAGAATTCTATGGAGTTTTTTTAATGAAAAAAATGAATTAACTTTTTGAAAAATTGGTGAAATTTGGGCAGTTGAGCATAAAAATGCTATTGAAGTTTGTGTTAAAAAAATTGGAAATTACCTTTGGTGTTTGTATTTGCTGTTGAACTTCCAGGTGCAAATTTAACAGAAGCACGTAATTTATTAATTTTTGAACTACCAGAAGAACAACCACAATCTTGGTCAGCTGAAAATTTTTAGTTTCAATTTTTTGTTTTACTTCCATAACCTGTTTGACAAGTCAAAGAAGCTTCTGCTTCAAGGTTACTTGAACAAGAATCCAAGTAACTACATTGGTCTCCAGAATTTGGATCAAAAGCACCATGAAATTGTTTAAGTTTTGTACAAACAGTCTTTCAATTTTTAATTTCTTTCAAAAACTTACTTGCGAGAATAATTCTTTTTTATCAAGGGCTTGTTTTAAAGCAACTAAATCCGCTGAAACAAACACGAAAAAGAAAAAAAGTGAAACAACAAATAACTTCATCTCTTCGTTTTCTGCACCAATGAAAAGTATTGGACATGTGGTGGTTTTATTGGCGGAAAAAAAAACAAGAAAACAAAATTATTTTATACTTTTTTTTGAAGAATTTGTTCATATTTTTCTAATTGTTTCATAAATCCATAATTTGGACTGACAATACTTCTTCGATCTGTAACATGATTCATTGCATCATTTAAATTCATTTTATGTATTTTCATGAGATAAGAAATCACAATGGTGGCTGATCTTGAAATTCCAGCAGCACAATGAACCAAAACTGATCCATTCTTCATGTTTTCATGAATAAAATCAATACACTCTTCAAAATAGGCGAATAGATTCTCACTTGGAGTATCTGATATTTCTACCACTTTGTATTTGACACTTTCAGGAAAATGTGTTTCCAATTTATTCCCAACAACCATAACAGCTTTGATTTGTAATTTATCAAAAATTCCACGATTGGAAGAACATAGCATTGAACCTAAATATAATTTATCAATGATTTTATCTGGAAAAGAAACTTTGAAATTAACCACACTTTCAAAATTCTTGGTTTCAATTGCTTCTTTGATTTCGTCAGGTATTGCTAAGATACCTGTTTCACTGCAACTTAATTTCTTCAGTTTTGATAATGTCAATATTTCTTTTGATGGTAACTCAAGCAATGGGTTGTGATCTAAATACAAGTATTCAAGATTTTTCAATTGAGAAAGTTTTTCATCAATTTTTGTCAGTTGATTAAATCCAAGATTCAATTGTTTTAGTGCTGAAATGTCGTACAAAATATCTGGTATTTCTTGAATTTTATTCATTTGTACTGATAAATCCTCTAAAGATTTTGGTATTTCAGGAATTTGTTCAAGTTCATTGTCATTGATATCCAAACGCTCTAGATATTCGTTTGATTTAAATGAAGGTAATTCTTGGATTTTATTTGATTCAAATGATATAAGAGTTGTATTTTTTAGATAACTTGTGATGAAGGATCCAGGAACATCACGTAATCCACATCTCTTCGATTTGAAAATTTTGAGATTTGTTTCTTCATCCATTTCTGGAAATTTTTCAATTCTGTTTGATGAAATTATTATTTCATTAATATTTTTCATATATTTTAAAACTAATGGGAATTCTGTAAAGTCATTATTTGACAAATCAAGTAACTTTAATTTTTCCAATTTCTTGAATTCACTAGGGAGTACATTTAGTTTATTATTCGACAAATCCAAATAAACTAGATTTCTTAATGAATCAATTTTTGAAAGTTCTGTTATTTTATTATATGATACATCCAAATGAACTAAGGATATCAAATGAAATATCACCTCCGGTATTCTTATGAATTTGGAATTAGAAATGGATAATTTTCTGAGTTTTGAGTTTATATTTTCGTCCAATTCTTCAAACATTAAATCAAAATTCCTAATTAATTCTAATTCTTCTAATGAAGCAATTTGAAAAATTTTGTTTGACAACTTTTTCAAATTACAAGATGTAAGATTCAATTTGATGAGGTTAGACCCTTCAAAACCTTCAAACTCTTCTAAACAATTGAATGATAAATTTAAATCTGTCAAATTTTTTAGTTTAACAATTTCTTGAGTTGAATCTTTTTGTAGTTTGTTTGTTGATAAATTTAATTTTGTAAGCGATTCAATGGTGGTCAAATTTTGTGGTAAACTTGTTAATTTACAAGAATTTAATTTAATTTCTTCAATTTTTTTGTTTTTGAGAGATGGATGAATGTAAGAAATTTGGTTTTGTGACAAATTCAAAATTTTGAAATTAAACTTTGCTATTTCTTCCAGAACTTCTGTAATATTCTTCAGTGAAAGTTCTTCACCTTTCAGTTCACAGTCTAACTTTCTTTGACTTTCAATGTTGCCCATCAACTGCAAAGTAAGAAATTGATTGGAAGATGAAATGGAAATGGCTAAATATAAATCAGACAGAATTATGTTTATTTTTTTGAATTTTTCATAATCTCATCGAAATCTTCAAGGTCTTCTTTTTCAGTTGAAGAAACTGATGAAAAAACTCCTTTCTTTGCAGGTGGAATTGAAACTACTTTTCTTTGTTTCAAAATCATTCTAAGCAAAATCTCAAATGATTCATCAATATTTTTTCTCTCCTTTGCAGAAGTTTCAATAAAGTTAGCTTGGTATTTCTTTGCCCAGTCTTCATGAAGAAATTTTGTGTTAAAATGTGAACGGATCAAGACATACCTTTTCCTGTTTTTGAGTCAACACCACTTTTGCCACGGTCTTCAATATCAGATTTATTTCCGCAAAGAACAATTGAAAACGGTGAATCATCTTTGCATCTCTCAATTTCTGTGTAGAATTCGTCTAATTCATTGAGTGATTTGAAGTTTGTTACATCGTATACCATTAAAAATCCATCGCTTTTTCTCATATAAAAAGGTCTCAATGGTTTGAACTGGTGAAAAAAAGTTGATTATAATTTTTTTTACTTCTTCTTGACCTGCAGTATCAACTAAATGTAAGTTTATGATTGTTTCATCAATTTTTATTTTTTTTTGATCTGACATGGAACAGTATTTAGTAAGTATTTTGGATTACAAGTTTCTTCTATTGTTGGGTCAAAAATGTCATTGTAATTGTAAGAAATATATTGAATTGATATACATGATTTACCAACACCACCACCACCACAAACAGATATCTGTATGTCTTCTACTTTCACTTCCTTTTCGTTTTGTTTGCTCATGAATGATTGGCTAAGTTACTGAGAAAGATAAAAATAACGCAAATTCACATAAAATTCAATTGATTTTATTTGAAAATTGTATTTTTTCTTGATACATTTGGCTCATCTTCGTTCTGTTGAAGTCTTGAATTTCTTGATTTTTTTTTTGTTTTCATAATTTTTAAACAATGTCAAAAGTTAGTAAAGAACTTAAATGCTGAAAATTGCTCTTTGTTTGTCCAACGATATATTGATTCTTCAACTAAAATTACTGAACCACTTTTTTCTTCAATCATTTCAATCATTTTTACAAAATGGCTGGGATCAGTATCGTGAAGATTTTTCGTAAAATTAAAATCTTTTTTGAAAGATTCTATTAAGGAGTTTGTTGGAAAAACTTCAACTGGCTTTTTTATGATAACAATTAAACCATCTTCATTTCTTGTGGCTTGTTGAATGGTTGTGTGTATAGACTTGAAGATAGTATCTGTTATTGTGTATTTCTCCATTTTCCGCTATCTTAAAACTGACTTTTCCGTTCATTCTGATTAATCAGACCAGACATTAAAATCAAGGTTTCTTTCGGGATAGGACCGTCGCCAGCAGTACTGGCAGTTTTTGGATTTCCAATAAAATTTTGTATATTCATCAGAAATATATTTCTTGCTCCATTATAATCTCTTGGAAGAGAAAAATTACAATATTTACAATTGAAATAATCTTTTTTTCCAAGTTTCCAATCTATTTTTCCACATGATCCACATGTACAACTGGTATAATGTTCTGAAACTTCATGTACTTGAACAGAATCTTTTTGAGCAGTTTTTAATGCTCCAAGTTTATAAGATGGCCAAAAGAAAAATCCTTCTTCATTCCATTTAATACTTGGTTTACCACCATTGACTGGTATTCCAACACTTTGAGACATTTTTTCATTT
>JABLTG010000151.1:0-48616 GCA_016618085.1 Neovahlkampfia damariscottae | reverse complement strand
CGTCTTTGTCTCCCATACCAACCATGATTGATTTTTGTTTTGGTCTTCCAACGATAGATGGAAATACAGCTCTTGGAGCATCATCTCCAGCGAAACCTGCTTTACACATACCTGAACCATTGTCTACTACTAATGCTTGAACGTCACCCATGTTAACTCTTTTTTTTTGTTTTGTTGTTGAAAAAATCTGAGTAAACCAATAAGAATTTATGTGAATCCAGAATAATTTCGATTGGCCAACGTTTTCTTCCAGGCAGTTGTCCAATCAAAACATTCTTTAAACTTCAAGTATCCAATCATCTTTTCTCCAGTCAATTTTGATGACTCGTCCAGTTCAAATATCCAATAAGAAACACCCAACTCAACACAACCAGTATGATACAATCATTTTCAGACATCCATTTTTTTCTTTTACACAAGAATTTTCAATTTTTTTTGGTTTTTGCTGTCTAACAAATTATTGGTTTAAAAACTCTAAAAATAATTCTATTTTGAACATCCAACCTCAAACTAAAAAATCACAACAAACACACTTCAAAAAACCGAAATTATGAATAAATCTCCACAGATTTTGGCTGAACAATATACCATTGCTACAGAAACATCAAATTTCATCTACGGAGGTAAATCTAATACATTTTTTCACATTTTCTCAGGTAACGACTTGAATTAATTAAAATATTTGTAAACAGGAAAAATAACACAAAATCAACTCTATGCATGCGACTCAAAATCCGAATGTAAAAAATTAATCAAAACTTTTGGAACCAAACCACCAACAAGAGAACATCATACATGTGTATTATACAATAATGAAATATTTGTATTCGGAGGATATTCAGAAAATAATCAATGCACAGATATTTATGCATTGGATTTGAGGACAAAAAAATGGAGGTCATTAAAATCAACATTTTTCAAAACATCATTGTATCATCATACTTCAATTGTTTATGAAGGTTCAATGTTTGTATTTGGAGGTATTTCTGGAAATTCTGTTTCAAATTCACTCTATAAATATACATTTTCAACAAATCAATGGGAAGTTGTCGTGACAAATCAAAATGATGTTTTTTTACCTTCAAGTAGATTCAAACACTCAAGTTTTATTCATGATGAATGCTTGTATATTTTAGGTGGAAGAAATTTTGTAAATTATTGCTCGGATATGTTTTGTTTTCATTTGAAAACAAAAAAATGGAGAAAAATTTTGTTTTCAGGTAGTTTTCCAAATGAAGTCACCTGTTCTTCTCCTTTAATCTTTGAAAATTCAATCATTGAATACAAATTTCAAAATTCAATTTTTGAGTATCATTTAACAAATAAAGTTTGGAAAGAGAAATCTTTGGAGATTAAAATTTAATAAATTTTGTATTTTTGATTACTTTTTCAATATTTTTTCAGTTCAATTTGGTTGGATGAACAGAATTTGAAGTTGAGGATGAACGACTGAGGCTATTTAAGTGGACCAACAAAACAATCTTCCAAGTTCAAAAAAAGAGAAACATGGAACAGAAACAAAATTTCATCCTTCAAAACATTGAAATAACAAGATTAAAAAAAACAAATCAGAAAATTCAAATTTTTGACACTGTAAAAGAAGACAATTGTAAGTCATGATATTGATTTTTAAAATATATAGATGAAGTATTATTCATTGGAACAAATGAATTTTTGTTCATGCAAATTTTGAAATACACAAAAGAAGAAGAAGTTGAAGTTTTACAAATTGAGAAAGAGAATTTGAAAAATTTCTATTACATTTTTCCAGTGAAGAAATTCTTTTCATTTAACAAAAAAAATCAAAAATTACTTCAGACAATTCAAATTGACCCCTTAAGACAGAGAGTTTTTGTGTTATTTGGTATGAAAATATTTATTAACTTTGTTAGATGGAAAACTATTTGTTTTTCAATATAAAAATGAAGAAAACGAATATAAATTGTTTTTGAAAGGTACTTTAGATTGTGTAAAAGGAATGAAGTTTTTTGCAATGAACAAATCACCACATCTCCATCATAAAATGAGTAAGATTTTCTTTAATTTCTTAATCATTTCAAATAAGTTGCAATCATTCAAAATGAAGTTCCATTAAAAAAAATGTTCGAAAATAAGAAGAAATTGATAGAATTTCAATTGATCATTGATGAAAATGGAAATTGTTCAATTCGGAATGAAGTAATCATTGTAATTATTTTCCAAAAAAAAAAACTAAAAAAAATCAATTAGAAAAATGTTCATTTCGTAGATTCGATCACTTCAATTGAATTCATTGATGATTTCCTCTGTTTATCGTCAAAATCAAATTATTGGATTTACAACAAAAAAATTAATGAAATCATCAATCACTCAAATCAAACAATCACCAATAAAGAGTTGAAAGAAAAAATTTCACAAAAAATAGGATATGAAAAAAACCATGGATTATATTCAATTTTGTACAAATTCATGGGAAATGACACAAACTTTCATTTTGAAAAAAAACCAATTTGGAAATCGGAACCTTCTCAGTTATGTAAGGAATTTTGAAAAAATTAATTAATTTGAAGTTCATTTTTATCCATTCGTGATTGCTTTATTAAAGGATAGAATTCAATTTTATCATGTTTTGATGAAAGAAATCATGGTTTCTTCGGAGATTAAATTTCAATCTCCTTTATGCATTCAATCCAATGGAAGAAGAATTTTTGTTTCTAATGCAACATCAGTTATTTCAATTTCACCAGTTTCATTCTATTCTCAAGTGAGAAAATTCTTCTACTAATTTCTAAGCAATTGAATTTAATTTGGAATGAAAATATTCTTTGGGAGTTAGCAATGGATTTATTTCAACATCAGTGTAAATTTAACTTAATTCATGATTCAAAAATACACTTAAATAACTTAAAAAAGCAAAATGGTTTCTCAAATTTGACCAAAGGAAATTGGAAAATTGCATTTCAAAATTTTTCAGAATGTACATCTATTGACATCTTAGAGTCTTTTGAAATCATTAATTTGTTCATTGATTCAGAAGATTACTTTCATGAACAATTTGAATTTTTAGAAAATGAATCAAAATCTGTTCAATATTCCAAGAAATTGATTCAATTAATTTCCGAAAAAGGAAAAATTTCATCAATTGATTATTTTTGTAAAATGAATGGAAAAAATTCAAAAGAAAGGTTGATTTCTGAGTTTTATTTATTTCAATTCCTATTTAGAAGAAGAGAATTGTTTCTGAATTCGTTTTCTTTTGAAAAAATTGAATTTGAACTTCGAATCATTGACACCTATCTATTGATTTTGTTAATCCATTTTTTACAAAAGAAACTTTACTTAATTAGGGAAATTGATGAAATTAATCAATATTTCACCAAAGAATTGATTGAATTCAAATTAGAAAATTTATTGACAGGAAAAAATTTCATCAATGAAAAAGAATTAGTCCAACTGTATCATTACTTACAAAATGAAAATTTATTGAAATATTTGGCATATCTTCTTTGGAACAAAGGGTGTTATAAGCAGTTTGTTACCCTAAAAAATCCTTTGGATTTGCTCTACAAAGCATCTGAATTTTTGATTTTGGAAAATTTTTTATGTGAAGTGGATTTGGATGAAACGATTTTTAAATACGCTCAAAAAATCATTAAAAAAGGTAAATTCACGTTTAATTCCTTGAGAATATTTGTTTCTGAGAATCGAAATGAAATTGTGGAATCCCAGAAAGTGTTTGAGTTTTTGAAACAAAATTTGGATACCTTTGATTACCCAATTTATGAATTGGAATATTTGTATTTATTAACCAAAAAAAATAATGATTATGCAATGTCTTTTATATCAAACGCTATTAAATTATTGTATCATGTTTATCCAAATATCCTTCAACAATTTAATTTTTTTTCAAGTCAAAATGAAATTGGATATTGTGGTGAAATTCGGAAAAAATTGAGTGAAATTCTTTCAATAGCTGAATTATCAAAATATCAAAAAGAACAAATTTTGAATTCACTTAAGGTCACATGTCTATTTGATGAAGGTATTACCATTTACAAATCAGTAAGAGTTAAATGACATTTTAAAATGTTTCAAAGTTACTACATCACGAAGAAGTATTAGTTTTGTATATACACTTTTTAAAGGATTATGAATCTGCAGAAAAATATTGCCTTCAAATTTCAGAGATTGATGAATGCTACCAAACATCGTTCATTCAATTATTAAATGCTTGTTTCATATCTCAAGAAAAAAAGTGTGAAATTTGGTCAATTAGAACAAAATCTGATAAAAAAAAGGTACATGAGTTTGTTTTCAAAATTTTAAACAAATACCCTTTTGAAATCAATCCTGAAGAAATTTTGAAAATTTTACCAAATGATTTTTCTTTAGAAAAGTTGGAAAATTTCATTCAAAAAAGTTTTTTTAAGAAGATTTATTTGAAGAATACATCGATTTTATATCTGAAATTCATCGAAAATGAATTAACAAAGGAGGATTGTCTATCTAGTTCATGTTCTCCTCGTGTTGTTTATTCTGATTCATTTTGTCATAGTTGCCACCAAAGAATTGATAAAGGTATTCCAATATATTTTAACTATCCTAATTTTGATGTTCATCATGCAAAATGTCCAACAAAGAAAATAAAATGAGTTATTTTTCAAACAACCAATCATTTGTGATTATTCTTCATTGGAAAGATGGACGAAAATACTGAATCCTTTTGGCAAAGAAATATAAACAAATTAACAGTAACTATAATCAAATCATTATTAGATGAAAATGGTGTGGAGTATCAAAAAAATGAAAAAAAACCAAAGTTACTCGGTCAATTAATTTCTGTCATACTTACTAAAAAATTGTTGAATTGTAGTGAAAATACTCTTCGTGAAATGAAACTAAATGAAGAAATGAAAAGAAAATTCTTAATTTTTCCTGAAAAAAAAGAGACTAGCGCAGTTGAAGAGAAAATTAAAAATTCGGAAGTTATAACTTTGGATAATGAAGAAAAATCAGATGAAGATATTGAAGTAGTAACATCAACAAATGAATATATAACTACTGAAGAATCTAAAGAGCCTAATGAAGAAACTATTAAAACAACATTTTTAACACAAGTATTTGAAGAAACGGAAGAACAAAAAGAAGAGAAAATAACAACAGAAATAAAACAAACAGAATGGATATCAATTGATAACATCAAAAAAATAGGTTTTGTAAAATCAATAATCTCTGATAAAGTGGTCATTGTTCAATCAGAAAAAGAATCCATTCCTTTGAAAGAAACATCAAAGTTTTATAATCAAGAGGGAATTTTTATAGGTCAAATATCACTTGTTTTTGGCCCTCGAGAAATACCATTGTATAAAATTGAAAATCCAATTATCAAACTATCTCCAAATGAAGAAATTTTTTATGACATTCAGAATCATAAAAAGTTTGAAGAAGAGGAATTATATTCATCTGAATCTGAAGTAGACCTCAGTGATGTTGACAATGATTCAAATGACGAATACAATGATGACCAATCAGTAATTGATAGCTCATCTGAATCCGAATCTGAATCTGAATCTGAAAGAAGTGATGATGACAAAGAGGAGATGGAAGTGAATTCAAAAAAGAGAAAAATGAGTTTTGATGACGAAAGTGAAAATAAAAAAATAATGACACAATCAAATTTGGAGGAAGATGCTCTATTGGCAGAATTATTCGAAACACCAACTGTTTACGAAAACAATACAGAAGAATAATAAATCAATATTCCCCAAATTTGGTTGACATTTGACCACCTTTAAAAATTCTGTTCTTATTTTTCTTCTTTCCCTTGTTCTCCCTACTCATAGCTTTCTTCGATTTAAAAAGACCCTTTTGATCTTTGATTTGGAGAATGAACTTGAAATTGGAAGATGAACTTTGTCATGAACCTCTCAATCGAACATGGAACATTTTCCACCAATCAAAACTATTGATGTTCTGATTGGATCATTGATAAAAATCTGACCAATCACTCTTTATTTTTTCAACAAACAATAACCGTTTAGAATAAGTGAATAACATGACAAACAATGCTTTACATATTAAGTGCGTCGTCGTAGGTGATGGTGCTGTCGGAAAAACATGTAAGAAAGAAAAAAAAAATTAAACAAAAAAAACAAGGTCTTTTATGGGTTTATGCAAACAACACATTTCCAGAAGAATATGTACCAACTGTATTTGACAACTATTCAGCAAACGTTATGGTTGATGGAAGAACTATAAATCTCGGACTTTGGGATACAGCTGGTCAAGAAGATTATGACAGATTAAGACCTTTAAGTTATCCAGGAACAAATATCTTTTTAATTTGTTTCTCAGTTGTTAATCCAATTTCACTTGAAAATGTTAAAGAAAAATGGCTTCCAGAAGTTACTCACCATTGTCCAAATGTACCTTTAATTTTAGTTGGAACTAAATTGGATATGAGAGATGACTCTGGTACATTAGAAAAATTAAAAAAACAAGGTCTTAAACCAGTTACAAAAGATGATGGTGAAAGTACAAAAAAAGCAATCAAAGCTGTTCATTACGTTGAATGTTCTGCTAAAACTCAAGCTGGTATTAAAGAAGTTTTTGATAAAGCCATCAGAACTGTTTTATTCGATAAAAGTAAGCCATCAGGAGGAAAAAAAGGAGGATGCTCATTATTATAAGCATTTTTTGTAATTAAATATATTTTGTTTTTCCATTTTTTTATTTCTTTTTTTTTGAGTAGATCTATTTGTGGTCTTATTGTAACTCTATTCTCTTTACAGAAATGTCATTCACACAACAATATTCTTTTAGATTTTTCCAATCAATTTTTTCTGAATATTTTACAGAACAAATTAACAAGGTTTTAGCGACAGAGATTGATAATCTTGATTGTCTTTGAACATCTTTCCATGTTATATCTCCACATATGACAAGTACACAAAATTCAGCGTGAACTCTTTCAATTTCTTTTGAGTATAAAACAAAATCACAACCATATTTTAAACCTGATTTTACGATCCATCCTGAACTCCTATAGTAATGATAAGCAAGATATCGTGAAATAAAAAATTCTTTTCCTTGAATTTTGCAAAATTCATTCCAACAATCTTCAATGGTTAAAATTTTCTAAAGATTAATTTAAAAAAAAGAAAGTAGTTAAATTACATTCTCTTTGGTAATTTCTAAACATCCTAATCCATAAATTAAAAAAAAAGCTTCTTGAAGACTTAAAATTAATACTTCTTTTTGACCAATTTGTTTAACACATGAAACTAAATGAAAATTCGCAAATTTTCTGATAATATTCAGTAAATTAATCAAATTATTAATAACTTTTTTGTAATAATGAAAAGTATTCTCTTTTCTTTTTTTGTAAAATCGAAAATTATTTTGTTTTGATCCAACAGGTTTTGATCTTGAAAGAGAACCTTTTCCATATTGTCCAAATTCAAACAGTGATATATTATCAACTACAACATCAGATCCAATTAACTTTCCAAAAAATTTTCTTTCATGAAATAGCATTCAACCAACACCAAAAGAAGAAGAAAAAAAAAGAGCAAACCAATAAAAACTTTTTATTTTTTTAAACCATCATCAATTCCTTTGATTAAATGTTGAAGTCTTGTTTGAGCAACTTTTGTTGTATTTAAAATTTTTCCTTTGTTTGAAGAATCTCTTTCTAAAAGTTCAGATAAATTTTCTGTATTGTGTTCCAACTCTTCTTGAAGATATTCAAATAATTCTTTTTGTGGTCCTGATGGTAAATAATAAGCATATGCATAAGTCCATTTTAAAGCAGCTCTACATTCAATTAATTGTTCAACACCTTTTCTGATATAATCAACTTCTAACCATGAAGTTTGTGATTTTTGTGTCAATTCTTTCATTTTTTGATCTGCTAATTGAAGTAATTTTGATTCTAATTTTTGTGATTGTTCATGCGTAGCAAATCTAGTGAAATAATGCATATATTTTTCTAAAGCAGCTCTGGCTTGTGTTTTTGCATTTTCTCTATCTGTATCAACATCCTTTTCTTTATATCTATTACAATTATAATAGTCAGTCCCATGTTTTGACCAATCTCCTAAACAAATCCAACAAAATTCATGACGACATAAACTACAAGTCATGTGATTACAACCTCCATTCTTTTCAATACTTCTGTTGCATTTTGGACAATCTTTTGTATTTGTAACCTGGAATCAAAGTTAAATTTTAAATATTTTTTTTTCTTACAATAAAATTTGCAGTTTCACTATCATCTGAACATTTTTTAACCCATGCTCTGACCTCTTTACAACTACAAGGTTTATGACCTTCTTCACCACATAAGAAACAAAAATTATATCCACAAGAACAAACAACAGATGAAACACCAGTTATAGTTGGACAAAAAACAATTTTACCACAATTAGGAGCAGGACACCATCTAAAAATGAATATTAATAAAAATATAAATTTACTTTGTATTTGGATTATCATCAACACTTATTTGTTAAAAAAAAAACCTTTTAACTTACAATGAACGTGCTAAAAATTTATCATATTTTTCTTTATGTACGTCATCAACAATTTCTGAAACTAATTTATCTTGTACTCTAGAATTGCATTTAGGAAATGGACATGAAACTTGTAAACAACTTGGACCATCATCAATAGCCACTATTGAAGTGTTGTTTAATTATTTTTTGTTCTTACCATGTAAATAATTAGCCCAACATGATTTACACATGAAATGTTTACAATTCATGGAATATAAATCTTTACCTGGTACATCATCATAACAAGCAGGACATTCAGCTTCTTTTATTTTCTCTTCAGTGAGAAATTTTGATGAAAAGTTGTTCAAATCGACACCTGTTTTCTTTTGTACTTTACTGATATCTTCAAAAAAATCAGTCATCAGTTTTTCTTTTTTCCATTGATATGATCTAAAGATGTTATTCATTTTTTTTTTCTTTCTTACCTTAAGAGAGTACCTATTATTGAAAATGGTAAATCAAGTGTTGTTGATAATTCGGAAAGTTCTTTTTGTTGTTTTTCTATTAATTCTTTGACTGTCATTGTTTCATATCCTTTGTCTTCTTTTTCAATTTTATTAAAACCGAAATTGTCGTCTTCTAAAGGAGTTTCGAATTGATCTTCTTCAAATTCATCATCTTCAACAATATATTCTTCGTCATAGTCATCTAGTATATATTCGTCTTCGATAAAATCATCTTCAAGCATCGGAGATGTTTCTTCTTCCGTCATGATACTTCGGAATTAAAAAATTGAAATGATTGGTGGAAAAAAAATAAAAAATTCAAAAATCAAAATGAAAAAAATGAATTTTATTTTATTTTTGTAATCCATCATCTACACCTTTTATTAAATGTTGAAGGCGACTTTGAGCAACTTTTGTCATTGAAATTATTCTTTCCTTTTCGAAATTTGTACTTTCTAAAAGTTCAGATAAATTCTCAGTGTTATGTTCTAATTCTTGTTGTAGATATTCAAATAATTCTTTTTGTGGACCTGATGGTAAATAATAAGCATATACATAAGTCCATTTTAAAGCAGCTCTACATTCAATCAATTGTTCAACTCCATTGATGATATAATCAACATCTAACCAGCCTAAAAATATGCATTCAATAATGAATTAACTAATACCTTTGTTATGTTTAAGTGATTCTTGTTGCATCTTTTCCTGTGCAATATCTCTTAATTTACCTTCAAATTTTTGTGACTGTTCATGTGTTTGATATCTTGTGAAATAATGCATATATTTTTCTAACAATTGTCTTGCTTGTGAAACGTTGTCTTTTGTTTTATCTTCTGTTTCTTTGTATCTATTACAATTATAGTACTCTGTTCCATGAATAGACCATTTGTCTAAACAAATCCAACAAAATTCATGTTTACATTGACTACAAACCATATGATTACAACCTCCATTTTTTTCAATATTTCGGTCACATTTTGGACATTCTTTTGTATTGGAAAGAATGAAATTTGTTGTTTCACTATCATCTGAACATTTTCTTCTCCATTCTTTCACTTGTTTACAATCACATGGCTGATGGTTCTCCTCAGAGCACGAAAAACAAAAATTATGTCCAAACTTACATTTAACAGATTTTTGATTTAAATTGTGTAAAAATACAACATTTTCACAATTTGGAGCAGGACACCATCTATAAATAATTAATTATTTCGATGGTTACTTTATTCTTGGGTTGTCATCAATGAATGATTTTGACAGATAATTTGTATATTTTTCTTTTCTTTTTTCATCAACTGTTTCATTGATGATTTTTTCATTCACAACAAATTTACATGTCTTATATAAACAAGAAACTTGTAAACAACTTGGACCATCATCTATTGCAACTTGTAGATAATTCCTCCAACAATTTTTGCAAAAGAAATGTTTACATGATTCTAAGGCCATTAAATCTTTACCATCGACATCATCCATACAAACAGGACATTCAACTTCTTCACCTTTTTTTCCAGTTACAACTTTTTCACTTATATTATCCAAATCAACTCCAGCTTCTTTATAAACTTTTTTTGGGTTATCAAAAAAATCAATCAATAATTTTTCATTTTTCCATTGATAACTTCTGAGTAATAAACCACAAATTGATACAGGTATGTTTAAAGTTGAACTTAATTCAATCAAAACTATTTTTTGTTTTTCAATCAATTGTTGTAAATCCATTGACTCAAAATCTACTTGTTTTTTTTCAATTTTTGAAAAACCAAAGTTATCTTCAACTGTATTTTCTTCTTCAAATTCATAATTTTCTTCATCAAAATTTTCACCTTCATCTTCAATCTGAGATTTAATTTTTTAAACTTTTTAAATTTTTTTTACGATATATTCTTCTTCAATGTCCATGTCACATTCTACAATTTGTTCTTTTTCCGGTTCTTGGGTGATTTCTATTTCTTCTTCTGTTTTATTTTCTTCTGTTATTTTTTCTGTTATTTTTTCAGTTTCTGGTTCTATTTTTTCTTCTTTTGTTTCAATTTTTACTGTTTCTTCTATTATTTCTTGTTGTTTATTTTCCTTTTGAGTTTCAGTAACTTGAGATATTTCTTCTGTTTGTTTTTCTTTTTTTTCTACATTTTCTGTTGTCGTCGAATTTGTTTGATTTTTTGAACGCTGAAACATTTAAATAGTATTTGATTTACTTTTCTTGAGTTTTTACCACCAGGTTTATTGCCCATCTCTACCAGTTCCAAAAATACACACCAATGAAATGTCAACAAAAAACTAGAGCAAAAAATATGAATTTTTTAGTTTTTCACTTTTTCAGTTTTTCACTTTTTTATCTTAAAAACTATTTCATATCTATAATTCTAGACCAATCATTCAAGTGCATCAAAAAACGAAAAAATGAAAAAGTGGTTGGTGCAGAATTTTAACAAAAGAAACTTCAAAAACAGTGCAAAATTCAACAAAATGTACACCACAAAACAAACGAATATTTTTGGAACTACTCTTACAACACTCAGTAACTCAAATTTAGTTTTTATCAAATTCTAAGCTGAATCGTTGTCCACCGAAAGTTTCATTCCAAACTTTGAAGAGTATAAATTGGCAATTGAAAAGTTTCATAAAGAGTAAAATTAAAAAAAAAACAATTAAAAAAGAAAAGTTCTCTGTCAAACATTTTGCAAACACAAGAAACATCAATAGAAGATTTGATAAAAATATTTTCAGAAGAGAATTTTATCAGTTCATTATCAAAACAAAAAGTTGTTGATTTGGCCAAACTTTGTGATAACGTCTATGAAGAGAAAGAAATTGATATTGGAAAAATTGCTTTAGAGCAAGTTACAAAATTGAAAGAGGCAATTTTAACAACAAGAAAAAATGATGAATCAGGGAACTTGATAAAACAATTCACAAATTTCTTTTCTGAGCAAGATAAAAAGCAAACTTTATCAATGGAAAATTTAACACATGATTTAAATGTTTTAGAGCATGAAATATCCATTTTGAAAAATATATCAGTTAGAAATATGATTGAATTATTGAAAGATAATGAAACCTTTGGGTCTTATCGTGTATTGGGTTATTCATTGAGAAATGATAATCAATTATCTTCAATCTTCATTTATAACCAACCAACGAACCATATGGTAATTATTTTCAAAGGAACAAAAACAGTACAAGATTGGTCAACAAATCTTGATTTTGGAGTTAAAAATTCATCTTCAATTTTTGGAAAAACATCATTCAAATTACATGGGGGATTTCAAAGTACATTTCTCGATAGAATTCAAGACTTTGATGAATCATTTGATCAAATTCTAAGTTTATACAAAGAAGAATTACAAAAAAGTAAGCTAATGGTAACTGTCACAGGTCATAGTCTCGGTGGAGCACTTTCCACCATTGCATCTTGTTACATAAAGAAAAAACATCAAAATATCATTTCAACAGTAAATAATATCAGTTTTGCATCTCCTAAAGTTTTTACGGATACATCAACAGAAATTGTTGAATCAATTCTTGGAAAAACAAATATTTTGAGAATTTGGAATCAATTGGATCCAATACCACTTCTCCCCAAATCAGGACAAGAAAATGATAAATCAATCATTTATAAACATGTAGGATATGATATAATGTATAAAGAATCAGAATTTGTTAATACCCATGGAATGACGAGATATATTCATTTGTCTCAAGAACAATACCCAAATTTGAAATCATTGAAAGAAGAATTGGAACAAATACAAGATTTAAAAGTAGATTCAACAAAATTTATTAGAAAATAACATCTGTATTCCTCAAATTTTTTGTTACATTTGGGTTTTTTTTTACATAATTTTGAAGTTGAAATAATTGTTCCATTGTATAATCAAATGATTCTTTTTTGAAATCTGTTTCATTTATTTTGTTTAAAAGTTGAATATTCGATCGTACTTCCCATGATATTATTGGAATTTTGCATAAAAAACAATGAGAAAGAGAATCCGATCCTAACATTTCATTCAAACAATCTTCACATATACATTGATGATTACAAGGTGAAAATAAAATGTTTGGATTTGAACATTCATAACAAATGACACATTTTTCTGATTTCATAGGAGGTGTTGAATACTCTTTTGAATTGTTTGAATTTCTCTCTGATAATTCATAATTTATTGAATCCAAAGTTGAATATAAATCCTTTTGAGCTGTTAAAAGTTGAATTAAATTGAATTGTTTAATCTTTGAAGTATCTTGTAGCATTGTAAAGAAATGTTGTAATTTTTCTAATTTTGAAGACATTTCGTTCAAATTTGCCATTGTTCCAATTGAATTTAGAATTCTTTCCAATCGATCAATATTTCCACGAGTTTGTCGTATTCTTTGATTTTCAAATTCAGTTTGAACTTCTTCTCTAATTCTTTTGTTTTGGAGTATATAAATAACCAATTCTAATGCACATCTTAAAAATAAAAGAATCATCAAATTTGGATGTCTATTTTGCAGGCCATAACGAACAAGACTATAGTACATTGTTGCTACAGGTGCTGAATACAATATAACAACTAAATCAAACAAAGCCATTTTTATGTTTGTAAAAACAATCAAGTACAAATCAGGTAGAATTAAATAAATAAAAAGTCCGATATATCCATGAGTTTGAAAAATATCACCAGAATGTTCTATTAATAATGAGAAAAATAAACTTTTTTTTTACCTTTTGCATTCATTTTGAAGTTCGGAAATATGTAATAATCCTTGAAGGAAATTTCGGATAAAAATTCTTTTGAAAAAATCATTGATGGGTAATCTTTTGATATTAATTCTTGATCTATAACCGTGAATGTTAATGATGTTATTATTAAAATTAACGTATAATATTTTTGTTTTTTGAGTAAATCAAATATTTGAACCAACATGAAATATTGGAAGAGTAATTTAATTCTTTCGGTGTAATTTGAAGGTAACCATGAAACAAATAACAATAAACAAAAAAAAACAGCATAAGTCCGAACTTTTGGGTGAAACATCAAAAATAAACAAAATTCTAATTGGACCAAATTTTTATTTTATTTTTGTTGAATTATTTAAATTTGCTAAAAAGATAACTAACAATATAATATATTATTACCAAAAAATATAAATAAACAACAAGTTAAATATGAATTATTAACATTATTTAATGAACCATGTGAAGTCAAGACACTATATTTTGGAAACTTAATGAAAAAATAAAGTTATTTTGAAATGATTCATTTTTCAATTTCAATAACATGATTTGATTTTAAATTTGATAGCTTTCATTTCATTTTAATTTCTTCATCAATTGATAAATTATTTTCTTTTTCTTCATCGGTTTTTGAATTTCTCTTAATTCTGAAATGATATCTGACATCAGTGGTCTATTCTTTGGATTTTTATCAATCATTTGAATAACAATAGTTAAAATAGATGTTGTCGAAATTGAGATTCGAATAATTATTCACTTCTCTCAATTTCATCTATATTCTGAATATTCTTATATAAAATCGTAACTATCTTCACTTGTTAACTCAAATATTTGTTGGTTTCATTATTGACCAATTAAAAACAATAAACCAATGAATGAAGAAATAAAAAAGTAAGAGAAAGATTTTTAATTTTTAAAAGAGAGATTAATGAAATATTAAATGCAGAAACATTTATAGATTTAGAAAAATTAAGAGATTTAGTAAAAAAAAAAAAAAGAGTTTATTTTTTTAGTTATCTTCTGAAGGTATACCATCAAAAGAAGAAAGAAATATTTTATGGAAATTATTTTTAAATGTTTTAAATATAGATAAATCAGTACATGTAAAGATGACTACTAATTTTATTTAATATTTATATTTAGAATAAAATAATTAAAACATGTAGTATGAAATTACTAAAAGTAAAAGATTAAAAGAAGAATATTTAAATAATGAAAATATAAACACAGATAAAGAAGTATCTATTAAAATAGTATCAGATATTCAAAAATATTCAAGATTTAAAAATATCGAAAAAAGAAAAAAAATGAAAAGAATCTTAATATCTTATTATAATTATTATGATATTAAATATGATTATCATTTTATACATCTTTTAGAACCATTTATTGAATCTATGGATGAAGAATTTGAATCATATTTTTCATTTAATTCATTTATGAATAAAATTAATTTTAAATTTGAGAATTATAATTTAAAATTAGGTAAATTCTTAATGTTATTTAGAAATACACAACCACAATTATATTCTCATTTTCAAATTGAAGAATTAGAATCAAATCAATGGTCAAAAGATTGGATAAAATATTATTTATCTTTTCAATTAAAATTTGAGTAATAATAGATTTATTCTTTTATTTAATATTGTAGATGTTTATTAGAAATATGGGATATGTATTTTATATTAAATGATTTTGAATTACATGTAATATATATTTGTCAATTGATTTATTCATTTTTAAATAGATTTATATTTGTTTATCAATATTACAACATTTTACAATGATATTATTGGGTAAATTCATTTCTCTTTTTTTTATATTTGACGTTATTATAGATTTTAATTATTCAGAAATCTTAACATTTTTGAATAATTTACCAAAAATACCAACAAATAAAATTATAAAACAAGCATTAAATATTAGAGAATATGTAAAAGAGAAATCATTATTATAAAATAAATTTTAAACAATTTTCAAATACAAAAAAGATTATTTTCTTTAACAAATTTTTTTTATTTTAGAGTTTCAATCATTCACAATTTTGAAGTAGATCTACATTGTTGATTTTTCAATGTTGGTTTATTTTTCAAGTTGATCAATTTTCTTTTCCAACATTTCAAAGACTTTGGATCTGTTTTGGATTCTTGAATAATGACTCGACCACAAAGCCTGTTTTGAAGCATTTATGACTCTTGTTGAACCTGTCCAATTCTTTGAATAATCATGATATTGTTTTAATTCTTCATCAGTAAAATTCATGAAAAAACTTTCATAATGAGCATCTATTTTTGCTTTATGTCTTGAAATTTCTGTTGATCTATTCAAGAAATAATCCATTGTTCCAAAAATTGCCACACATCCAACAGCAAAACTGAATTTATGCCACGCTCTCAAAAACTTTGAAGGATTATAAGGTTTTGGATTATCACGTAATCCAAAATCATCATTCATCAGCTTTATTAAATAGTTTTTCATTTCTTCATTATTCATCGTGTTTTTTTAACTTCTTGTTTGTCCAATCAAAATCTAATTTCTTTTTTTGATGAAAACAAATAAAGATGAAGAAGTTTTGATTTGCTGTATTTGCAAAAACGATCAACATTCTTCAGCAAAATTTGGATTATACCAAACAATTGATTCAAAGACGAAAGAAAACTTGGAAAATCATTTTAAAGTTGAAGTAAGATCGAACTCAAATATATGTAATACCTGTGCTTTAAAAATGGAAAATAAAACTAAAAACACCAGGTGTATTGATTGCGAAGAATTTGATACTAAAGATATTCATAATAGATGCAAATCTTGCGCCGAGATTTTTTTTATAAAAACCACAAAAGAAAAACTCGCATTGAACTGTCCTATATGTAAAGAACAACATAATGATTACCAAAAAATTCAAAAACACTTAAAAAATCAACACCAAAAAAAAGAAATTACTTTAGAAGTTTGGATCAACTTGAGTTTAAAAAATTTAAAATTCATTGAAAAAAGACCATACTCAGAGATTACCACAAGATTAGTTGAAGAACATTTATTTCAAAAAAAATACCCTTT
Source organism: Neovahlkampfia damariscottae (assembly GCA_016618085.1). Lineage (NCBI taxonomy): Eukaryota > Heterolobosea > Selenaionea > Neovahlkampfiida > Neovahlkampfiidae > Neovahlkampfia > Neovahlkampfia damariscottae. Next base: position 31,859 of record JABLTG010000151.1, on the reverse strand, counting down.
AGTTTTTACAAATACAATCAAATGCTTAAATTCCAAACCAATTCTACCAACACAATTTACCCATCAACAACAAACATTTGATTTGTTTTCATTAAACTTTTTAAAATACAAATTCGGAGATACGGAAATATACCCAAGAAATACGGATACTTTAGAAGAATTTCCAAACTGGAAAATGAAAGATTATGTTGAGTTTTTAGAATCAAAAGAAAGATCAAAACAACATTTATATGGAAAGGATTTACCATGTCCAAAAGAATGGTCTTCATATATTTTTGAAAATGAACAATTTCCAGAGATGTGTAAATGGTTAGGTAAATTAGATTGTTTTACATGTTTGGAGGAAAAGTTAAGACCTTTAACATTGTTGAATTATATTGGATATGAAGGTACCAATACACCTGCTCATAAAGATATATGTGCTTCTATTGGAAATAACGTTATGGTTGATGTTGAAGATGAAAAAAGTTATTCACTTTGGAAATTATTTCATCCAAAAGATTATCAATTGATTGAATGTTATTTGAAGAAATATTTTAAATCATCACTTGATCATGATAATTGTTTTTTAACAACAACTTTTTTAAGTTGTGTTCCTTTTGAAACTATCATTTTTGAACAAAAATTAGGTGACTATATTATAATTCCTCCAAATTCTCCTCATCAAGTTGAGAATTTTGTAAGTTCAAAAAATTGAGAATTTACAATTTTAAAAGGGTGGTCATGGTACAAAAATAGCTTGGAATACAATGTTACCAAAAGCAATTCCATTAGCCTATGATACTTTAGAAGTATATCGTACAATTGGAAAACAACAAATTTTTAGGATAAAAGCAATGGCTTATTATTCATTAGAAAAATTGATGAATTCTGTTTCTGATTTACTTTTTGATCTTGAAGACTCAAATCTCTTAACAGATTTTGATGCATTGATTCAAACTGTCACAAAAATAATTCAATCTGAGTACATTACTAAAAAAGATGATGACCCAACTTTCAAAGTTAAAAAATTTCATGATATTACTCCTCATGAAAGAGTTTGTGATTATTGTAAACAAGACATATTCAATAGATGCTATCATTGCTCAGAATGTGGAATTGATGATGGTGTTGATTTTTGTCTTCCTTGTGTTGCCTTTGGAAGAGGTTGTATTCATAGAAGAGATTTAAAATTGATGGAATTCATCCCTATGAGATCATTATTACACTTTTTAGAATCTGCAAAACAAAAACAGAAAAATGCATCAATCTTATTTGCTTCTCATTTGAAAAATGAATCACTCAAAAGAACTGAAACTGAAAAATTTGTTCCACCAATAAATTCACCTGGTACTTTAAGTTTTAAAAAAGTACAAAGCTTTCAAAAAGATCGTATAAATATATGTCATCAGTGTAAAGAAAAAAAACAAATTTTTGAAGTTATTCAATGTTCCAATGATTGTCCAAGATATTTTTGTGAATCTTGTTTGTGGAATAGATATGCATCAAAATTAATCGATTGTTTAAAGATAAATTGGACTTGTCCAGTATGCGAATCAAAATGCAACTGTGATACCTGCAGTGGAAGGAATGGCAGTCAAGAAAATGAGTTAAAAAGAATGAGAGATGTTGAATCATTTAATGATATTGCAATTGCTCCTGTAAATTCTTTATTAATTCAATCAGTTTCTGATTCATCACCAAATCCAAACAAATACAAAAAAACAAATCAATCCAACAAAGTTGCATCTTCAAATTCGTCATCAAATGGAGAACATTCGAGATTGATTGATTCAAAAGAAGGTTCTGTTTTTACTTGTACTGTTTGTTCAAATAAAATTCCAAAAGATAGGAGACTTTATCGATGTGAGAAATGTGATGAAGATCGTTGTAAGAAATGTCTTTCAAAAGAATTACTTGATGATATTTGTGAACATAATTTTGTGAAATATAGTGAACTAGATTTTTATTAATATCTTGAGTAGATTATGCATGTGATAATTGTGAAAAACATATCATGGGAGTTAGATATCATACTTCAAATGATGATGATTTTTGTCAAAACTGTTATCTTGCAGTTAGAACTGAAAAAATTATTGCACAAAATTTGACAGTGACAACATATGTTCCACGTTTGTATGATATCACAAAGAATGTTGAACTTTAATTCAAATATAATAAATTTCTTTTTTCATCTTCTTCTGCTGGTGATGAATTGAACATGAGATTTTTAAATTTTTTCAATTTTACATAATTTTTGTAACGTGATGAATTTGAAAATCTTGTAATTGTATCTTGTAGATTATGATCTATTTCAGATTCTAAAGAATCAAATAAATCATCTGTGAATGATTCAAAATCAATTTTATTGGTTGTCTCCAATTGAGTTTGATTGGATACATTCAAAGTCAAACAAGAATTCTTTAAAAATTTCTTTTGAAAAGCCAAAGCAATTTTCTTTTTCTTTTTTTTGTTTGATTTTTTATATTTTTTAATATCTAATTTTGAATAAATATTTTCTGTTGATAATTCATCCCTTGAATGTTTCAAAAATAAATCGAAAATTTCTTCATTTAAAAAAATCATGTCTATTTCATTTTTTTCCAATTTTTTAACAATTAATGTTTTTATCTTTTTATAAATGGTAATAAAAAGAGGAAATAGAACTTGTGAAAATAAAATATAAGTGAAGATAAATGTCATCATTATTGAAGTTAAAAATTTCCCAAAATCAAGAAGAAAAATTGAAACTATAATTGACAAGGTGATGTATAAAAATAATGAAATAATTGAATTAAATATATCAATCCGAAAATAATGTTGATCATTAATGAAGAAATATTGTTTCAATTTACATTTGAATAATAATTTCCTATTCAAGAAAACATCATAAGTTTGCAATAAAAATGTTAAAAACCCCACAATTGCCGCAATAATCAAATGTGCAATATTCAAAATACGCAATATATTCCCATTGCAATTGAAATTCTCGGGTAACAATATCAAAAATTTCAATAAAATGATGATCAATAAATAAACTAAAATAACAAAAAATATGGAAAATGGCGAAACCAACTTTGATAAAATATAATATTTCCAGTTCAAACTTTCTTCTTTTTCCTCTCTTTCATCATTACTTTCCTCTTCTTCATCATCTTCTTCGTCTTGTTTTTTGCTGATAATTCCACTTGATATGATTTTCATGGTGTTTTTGATTTTATTTTTATTTGGTAATGCTGATTCAACATAAAATTCTTCTTTGTATTCATTTATATTGTTAATCAAAAATGAACGAAAATAAATGAGGCATGGAATGAGAAATGATAATTCCATCATCATTAAAGAACAAAAAATGAAAACATAACATCCGTATTGATTTTTGAATTCTAAAGTTGTGTTTGTTATTAGATGATTTCCAATTAAGCAAATGAATTGACAAATTAAACCAATAAATGGTCCTAAACTTCTTGACCTTAGTGGTTCTTCGTTTCTAAATAAAATTAACAAGAATAAAATGATAATATAAAATATTAATGTTGATATAAAGAATATAAAGTTGGAGGAGTCAACTCTAACAGATCCTATTCTTAAACAGGTTGTAAATTCGTCTATGTGAAAAAAAATGTTAAATGATTTAATTTGTTTCTTACGTGTCAAAATAGGATAAATCTTGGTTACAAAACTTTTTTTCTGTATAAACTCTTCCAGAGAATATTTTCTTGATTCCAGTGGATCATCTCCTCGTGAAAACCAAACAAATGTTTGGTTGATTAAATCTTTCATCTCAATGTTGAAGTATAACGTGAACATACGATCTAATTCATCAACAAAAGACACTGAAGGATCAAATGCATAACTAAAATATTGAGATGTTCTGTTTTTTACCTTTCGTTTCCTCTGACAGTCTCACTTAAGTTTGTTTGTAATTGATAAGCAGTACTTGGATAAACATTGAGAATGGAAATTGAATTATTGATAAAATCTTTACCAAATCCAACATATGACCATGGACCTAAATTTTTAGTTTTTTGTTTTTCACTTTCTCCTTTTCCTTCTCTTGTTTGCAGACGAAATGTCATGATGTTATTTTGTTGTTCATATCTAAAATACACATTTTCATGGAACACACATCCTGTTATGTAATGTGTGGCAATAGAATCAAATAAAATGAATAAAGTGAAACTCAAAAGCAGCTGATAATTCTTTCCAATTTGCATCAACAAAATGATTGGTTGAATCAAATTCACCAAATAAACAGTCAGAGTTTTCTGGTTTCATGGCTGATTATGATTTCTTCAAATATTTCTGTTTCATCATTTACGTATTCGATTCAACAAAAATGTTTGCAAAAGATTGGAAGTGAAATGATTGGACCAAAAAATCTAAAAATTGCCAACATCAGAAATGAAAATCACACAACAAGAATACTCAGGAACAATAAAAGAACAAGGACCTATACTGAAAGAAGAATTGAGTACTCTTTTCCTTTTTGCAGATTCAATATACCAAATGACCACACAAGATGGAAAATATAAAAAAGTTTCAAAAGAAAAAGGATGGGGCTATTCACATTTTTCAGCATACCACAAAGGATATATTTATGTAATTTCCACTTGGTCAGGTTGTATTTACAAATGGTATGAAACGTGAATTCTAACTTATTGTCTTTTACAGGAATGTGGCAGAACAAACATGTGCAACATTAAACAAAGAAAATTGGAAATATGCACATGGGATGGTAGAAATCAATGGATATCTCTATATCATCTGTAAATACATTTACAGAGTTTCTATTGAAACAGGAAAATCAGAAAAAGTTTCAAGAGAAGGAGGTTGGAATTCAATCAACGTAAATGGTGTATGTGCTCACAAAGAAAAAATATTAATGATTGATGGGGTTTCAGGAAAATTACTTCAATGGAATCCACAAGATGGTAGTTACTTGACAATCAACAATGAATCATGGAATGGTTGTAGAGCTATTTTGTCAATTGATGAAAAAGTATATGTTGTTGGAAGTTATATTTATGAATTGGATGTTAATGATGGAAAATATAAAAAAGTGTCAAATCAAGGAGGATGGTCATCCTGTGAATGTTCATGTATTAAAAATGGAAAGATTATTATAGTTTGTTCATTTACAATATCAACTGGAACGACAATAATGCAACAAGGGATATTGTACTCTTTTGATCCTGCAAATGGAAATTATGAAAAATTGAACAAAGATGATTGGATAGCTTGTAAAACATTAATTTAAAAATCTATTAAAGTTTTAATTATAATTCATTTTCTTCATCATCAGATTCTTCTGTTTTTTCCAAGATTTTATAAACCAAATCTTCAATTGATCTTTGTTCTTCTTCATCTTCAACTTGAGTTAGATATTGTTTCAATAAGAAATCACTGACTCTGATGTTCAAAAGTGCAAGAATAGTTCTATAAGCCATTCCTTTAACTGATGAGTTTTTGTCTTTAACCAATTTTAAGACAGCTGGTGCAAATGCTAATAAGTTGACATCTAATTCATTCTTCTTTGAGAACCATTTGATCAATCTTAAGCATTCAAATCTATTTTCACCAACTTTTTCTTCTGTCATAACTTGAACAAATGTCGAAACCAAATCTTTTGATAAGTCAATTGTGAAATATTGAACTGCTGCTTTGATTGCAAATTTTCTGACTGAGTCATCAACATGTTTTAAATGTAAAGCAATAAATGGAACTACGCCTTCTGGAAGTGTTGTTGTTGAATTATTGTTTTTTAAAAGAGATGTTAAAATTGAAATTCTTGTGTTTAAGTTTTCATTGTTTTTTAAACTTAATAAGTTTGCAATAAAATCTTTTGAATTTTCAATATGAATAACACAAACACCAATGGTAGCAGAACAATTAGATGTAATATCTTCATCAAGATGCATAATTGACTGTAATGTTTCCATTAATGATTCCAATATAGATTTTTTAATTTTGTTGCCAACTAATTTGATAATCAATTCTAATGCAAATAACACTGATTTTAAAATTCCAATATTGACTGTATCAATTGTTTTGCTGAATGTTTTCAAATTTGAGTGCAATTCATTCACTAAATTATCTACTTTTGCTCCAATTTGAACTAATTTTCCAAAAGATTCAGCAGCATAGTTTCTAATCAATTTAGTTTGATCTTGTAATGATTTGATAAAAATAGTTTGTAATTGTGGAATGAATGGTTTCAATTTGATTCCTCCTTTTTCTAAAACAATGTTCAAAGTTGAAAGAATAGCTGCTTTAACTTGCCATGGATTTCTGTCACCAACAATACGAATTAATGGTCCTGTAATTTTAATAACCATTTTGTTGAATAATTCATTTCCTGTTAATTCAATCATTTCACCTAATGCTAATGCAGCTTGTTCACGGATATCATTATTCTTTGCATGTAATAATCCTTCAAGGTACATTGTCGTTAACCCTTGAATTCCGTTTGGAATATTAAATCCTGGAATTGTATCTAATGTTTTCTTTCCTTTTTCATCTTCTGAAATATCCTTAACTACTTCTCTTGCTTTGATAATGTGATTTGGTAAATCTTCTTTTTCTAAAGATGTTATTAAAGTGTTTATTGCATCAACTGAAGATTTAACAACTTTTGGTTCTGGATCAATATATGCAGCAAGTAATGATTCCAAAATTGTTGGAACTTCTTCTGAAAGTGTAATTGAAGTATTTGTGAAAAAGTTCTTTGCAATTAATCCAACTGTTTCCCTCACTACTGAATTATTTGATTTCAAAACTTTTGATAAAGTTTCACAATAAATTGGTAATGATTCTTCTGAAACAGAAAGTGATGTTGATTCAAGAGCATCTTGAATTGCTTCAATTGGATTTGCAGAATATTCTTCAAATAAAAAGTCTAAAAGATCATCCAAATAAATTGTCAAATAACTACCACTAACACCAGCAATTGCAGATAATGCTTTTGCATTTACTTCTGGAAGTGGTTTTACTGATAAAATTGGAATCAAATTTTGAAGAACATTCTTTGCTCTGACTTTAACAATTTGTTTAAGTCCATTGAGTGAATTATCATCTCCTTTCAAGCAAGATTGAAGAATATTTTCTGTGATGACTTCAATGACAGATGTTCCAAGACATTTACATAATTCATCAAAAGTAGCAGAAGCAACTTCTTGAACGGATTCATCTTCATCACATAATGCTTGAGTTACAGCAGGAATGATTAATTCTTTAAATGAACCAATATGTTTTGGTGAAGCGTCCATTAATTCAGTTAAACCAATACATGAACCTTGTCTTGTATCAACGTCATCTGATTTCAATCCTTCTTCTAATAGAGGAATAACTTCTCCAATAACTCTGTGACCAAGTCTTTTGACTAAATCACCCAATGATTTTGCAGCCATTTCTTTGTGTTCGTCTGCATCATATGACAAAAATTCAATGATGAGTGAAATCAATGGTTTCATGATATCCCTTAATGCTCTTGCAGTATTTGATATTACAGATTTCCAAAGAGTAATTGCTTCACTTTTAACATTTGTGTTGATATCAAATTGTAAAAGAAACACTTGTGAAAGAATGTCATCAATTGTTTCATCACCTAAAACTTTTCTTGCTGCATCAATATCAATTAAAGTAATATCAGCAACATCTTTGTGTTTTTTATCATCAATACTATCAGCAATTCTGTCAATAAAATCTCCAAGAATAACAATTGAACATTGTCTTGTTCTCCAATGATCATCTTGAATTCCTTCTAAAAGTGATGGAAGAATTAAGTTAACAGATGAAATTGAATAAAGATTAACAATAATTTTGCATGCTTGAATAGCAACTTCACGTACTAAATCTTCTTCATCTGAAATACCTTCTAAAATCTTTGGTACACATGTAGCAAGATATGGAGCGAATCTATCTTTCAAAAGAGCTGGAAGATAAACAAATAATTGAAATGTTCCGTGTCTAACTCCCATTGAATCATCTGTCAAACTATCTAAGAATTCTGGAAGTAATTTTTCGAATAATTCATTTGTTTTTTGAGCATTCATGTATTCAGCAAGTGCTTGAGCAGCTCCTGCTCTTTCTGCGCTTGATGTAGCTTTTTGAACATTTGATAATAACCAAGGAAGAACTGCTTCTGTGTTTGTTCTGATACTTGTAGCAAGAACACCAATAGCTTTAGCTCCAGCAGCACGAACATCTGGATTTGGATCAATCAAAATTGTTTGAAGTAATGGAATAAGAATATTGATATAAGGTGCCAAAACTGATTCATCATCAACAAGTGAAGACATATTTGCAACAATAATAGCTGATTTCTTTTTGCATTCAACAATTCTATCTTTTAAACCACGAACAATAACTGGAATAAGAAGTGACATGGATGCAGGATCAATAGAATGAATAAATCTTGTGTAGATTAAATTGTCTAAAGCAGATTCAGTTGTATCTGGGTTATTAATAGCTTGTAATAATTGTGGAACTTGTTGTGCAATTTCTGGATTTCCAACAACACCACCAATTCTAGATAAACTTGTTTTAGCTTGTACTGCAACTTCTGTATGTGTATCAGTGAGAGCTTTACCCAAAGATTCAACAACAACTGGAAGACAATTTGATAATTGTCTTGGAGCCATATAAGCCATACTTCCCAATAATTGAACACATCCTTTTTTAGTTCTCCAAGAATCATCATTAAGACCATCTAAAATTCCAGGTAAAATAATTCTGACACCATGTTCAGAAATTTTAGTCATGAATAAATTAGATGTATCATTTGCAGCTAAACGAACATCTTCATTGAAATCACCAAATCCTAAAAGAATATTTGGAATGATGTATAATAAGTATGGTTCAAATAACATTCCAAATTTGTTTGCCAAAAGTTCATAAGCAATCATTGAACTTTCTCTTTCATTGTCATCATCTGAACTTGCATAATCATCTAATCTTTCCATGATATGATATTTCTTGAGTGAGTTAATTCCCAATCCACGTAAAAATCCAGCAAGTCCATAACAAGAACCTCTTTTATCACCATAATCACCTTTTGTGATGTTAACTAAAAAGTCAGCAATGATTTCTTCTTTTCTTTCAGATTTTGATGCTAAAGGTGTCAAGACATTAGATACTGATCTTTGAACTGAACTTGAAGGAACAGAAAGGCATTTCAATAATCTTTCAATCACATTTTCAAGTTTTTCATCTCCAGATTCAAAATTTGTTGAAACTGAGCCTAATAAAATGACACAACTACTGAAAACAAAATCATCTTCTGCATTACTTTTTGGTTTGTTTGTGCTGAGGAAATTTTCTAAAAAAATTAAAATATCAAAATTCTTTTACGACAAAATTTATAAATAAGATCTGTATATTTCTTTCCTTGATTTGAAATTAATTTCAATGCTGAATTTTGAATTTCTTCTTTAATTGATTCAATTGGATCATATAATCCAGTTTTCACAACAAATTCAAAAAATGGAATGAAATCATCTTCCGCAAAACTATTTGACAAATCACCTAATGTTGTTGCAATTGACATTCTGATATTATTTTCTTTTTCATAAGGTTCATAAGATTTCAATCCAGCTTCAACTTTCTATTGAAAAAATTAAAACTAAAAACAATCAAACTGAATCTTCAAAGAGTTGATAGAAATTTTTCAAATTTGGAGTAACAAGATCTTTGAAGGATTCTAAACCTTTTGAAATTGATAAAGAAATCATTTTTCTGACTACTGATTCTGATGTATTCAAAAGTGGAAGATAATATTTCATAAAGTTATTTTCTAATTGTTGATTTGATCTATCCCAGATGACTTTTGCAAATTCTGAATTCTTATCAATAGGATCATTTAAAGTGATCCATAAATATGAATTTAATTTTTCATTTTCAGGTTTGAATGCATCCAATGAAATTTTTGGTTTTGATTTCATCAATGGAATGTATTCATTCAAAGTTGTTAAACAAGTGAATCTAATATTAGCACTTGTATGAAGTAAACCATCAAGTAATGGATTTAAATCAACAGGTTTTAAAAATTGACCTGATGCAATCAAAGCTTGATGAATTTGTTTGTACATTGAAGGATAATGTTCCATAGCAGCAACTAATGTTTCTGTAATTGAAGGACGAACATAATTTGGTCTAATAGTACCTAATCCAGCATGTGAAGATAAAATATTCATTGAAATAGTTCTGCAAGCCAATGAAAAATCTAAATCATCTCTCATCAAAATTTTCACAATCAAAGGAAGTATTGTACTGAATGTTTCTGCATCCACAATTCCTTTTGCAGTTAAACGCATTTTAGTGATGACATGTTCACCAAATGATACATCATCATCCTTTTATTATTGTTAGATTATTTTTTATTTTTACTTCATCTTTGATTCTGGATTCATCATAATCACCTGCAAATAATCTGAATGTAACTTCAGCAATTAATTTTGAAATTGATTTGTATGGCAAACAAACAGCAGATAAAGCTTTAAATGCTTTGAAAGCATCATTACAAACAAGTTTTGAAGCTAAAAATTCAGCAACAATAACAGAAACGTATGAGATTGAATTTCTCAAGTATTGAAATCCTTTTGAATTTTGACAAATTGAAGCAACATTCTAAACAATAATGTAAGAAGATAAAATGATTGGTTTACATTTAATTCAAATGAGATATTGTCATAGATAATAGCAAGTTCTTCTCTGATGATATTTTCTTTTTTCAAAAATTTTTCAGTTAAAAGTTGAACTCTCATTTGTTGACTGTCCATTGGATTTTTTTTCTTTTTTAAAATTTGTTCTTGTGAGAATACATCTTGCCATTCTTCATCTGTCAAATCATATTTCATATTTGGATCATCTCTTGAATCTCCAAAATGATCTTGTGAAGCTAATGGATTGTACACTTCATTTTCAACTATTTTTTGAGTTTTAGAAATTTTGAAGAATTGAAATACCATCTCTATAAACTTTATCTTTTGGTGTGAAATAAACATCAATATCAACAATTGTATATTTATCTAATTGTTGTTTAGAAGCGAATAATTTTGAATGAATTGTTTGAAGAATATAGTTAGATGCTTCATTTCCAACGCAAGATATTACAGATGATAAACTGTAACCAACACATTGAACGTTAACCTAATTAACAAAAAGTCAAGGAATAAATCAATTTACACTTTTGAATTGAATAAGAGTTTCATAACAATCTTTAACATTTTTCAAAAGAGATGAAACATCAATATCTTTGTGTTTTAAAACATATGATGTCCAAATTGAAGTAAAATCTGATGAATCAACTTGAAAAAAAAAATTAAAAAATTGAAAATCTCCGAACCTGCAGTTGGAAAATGTGAGTAGAATAAAATTTTTTTGAATAATGAAAAATCAACTGATGGTGATGGAAATACGAGTAAAAGAGCTTGTGCAATTAATTTCTTGTCTAATTGATGATTTTCCTATATGATTAAATTAATTTTAATTTTGTTGTTACTTCTAATGATTCCAAAAAGTAGAATGCTCCTTGACATAAAACTTGATACAATTTATCATCTGCTTTTAATAAACTTTGAACCACTTCTTTCATTTTTTTTCTAACAGTGTAATCATTGTTACAAAGAATATGGAATAATGAAATAAGAATTGAAGTATCTTTTTCAGTGTTTAATAAATCCAAATAGCCAGCAAAGAAAGATTGATACAATTCTGGCATGGCTAATAAAGCAGAATTTTCATATTTTGAAATCATATCTGGTGTAATTAAAAATGAATTCGGACCAATCATTGATTTTGAAAAAACTTTTTCAACATCTTTTTCTAAAGGAATGAGAGTTAATTGTGACAAATATTACTTGAATCTGGGAATTCAAGACCATATTTTAATAATGCCCTTTCTGCTAAGATTCCATTTCCACGGTCTCCAATTTTTTTTTCTGACAAGTTGATGATTGATGTTAATTTGTTCATCAATTTGTTTACCTGAAAAAATCAATAATTTAAAAAATTTCTTACCGGTTTCATGGAAAATAAATCACCCAAAAATGATGTTAATCCTTGAATAAGAACTGTATTCAATTTTTCACCATCAAAAATTGATGAAAAATCTAATTCAATAAATCCTGGAATAGTTTGTGATTTATTGATCCATGAAGCCAATGTTTCTAATGAAAAGTTTCTAAGAGCATCAGGATTTGATTTTTGTTGAATTAATTGTTTCAAAGTTGGAAAAATAAACATTTCTGATATTGAATTTAAATCTGAAATATCCACTGGTGTATCAGCAAGATTCTTAATTGAAGTCAAACAACAAATTTTTTCAGAAACTCCTAATCCACTTCCTTTAAGTAATCTAAAGTTTTCTTTAATCAATTGAGTCAAAACATCTTTTGATTTAGCTTTCATTGAAACAACTAAACAAAACTCCGAAGCGAATTTTGATTGTTTTTCATTTTTTGAAATTAATTGTTCAGAAATTGGTGAAATTAAAACTTCTAAATGTTTTGAATAGTTCTTTAATGACTTAATAAACCATAAACAAGTTGGAATAATGGTTTCTGATGATCTTCTCATTCCATTGGCTAAGACATCAGAAATTTCTTTAATTTCATCATCTTTTAAATTTTCAACTAAAAATGAAAATGAATTCCAATAAGTTGAATCTGAAACTTCAATTTGTTTAAAAATTGTTGTTGAAAATAATTTCAAAAAAGTTGGTTTGTTTTTGTTGAAATCTTGTTCAAATCTTTTCTTTTTTAAGACTTCAAGAAAAGTAGAAGATGACAATACAAATTGCATGTACTTTGCATCAGTAACTAAATTTGATAATGAATTAATGATGACTTCAAAATTTTCCTGTTGTAATTTTTCAATTTTTTTTTTTTTTTTACTTTGTTTTCAACATAAACATTTTGAACTTTTCTTGAAATTTTTGAGTGAATAAATGAATTCATATTAAATTTATAATCTCTTTGAAAAGAGACTAACATTATTGAAATCAAATTTCCATAAACTTCTTTTAACAAATCTTGAGTTAATTTAACAGAAAGTGCTGAAAAAAATGTAATCAAAGCAATTCTTGAAGAAGTTGAAAAATCTTGTATTTTTGTTTTTTTAAATGAATTTAAAAACAAATTTAAAACTTGAAATTTTTCTTCTTCTTTTTTGGCAAGCATTTTTAAAAGTTGAGAGATTTCACTTTGTGTTTCTTTTTGTGAAAAAGTTGAAACTGAAAGAAAGATGATTTTCAATATATTTGCTATTGTTTTTTTATCTACTTTGTCTTTTTTATGTTTTAGTTGAAATTTTCTTTTTACTTTTTTCAAAAAAAGGAAATAAATCTTGTTTGATGGTTTTTTTGATAACTGTTGGTGAACCTTTTGAGAATTTACGGTAAAGTATTTCAAAATTGATTTTATCATTTGAGATAACATCAAAATTTTTAATTTCTTCTTCTACAATCTCTTCTACAGACATGTTTCCAAAGTGAATTATTTTAACCAATCAATTGCAAACTCAAACTCAGAATTTAACAAGAAAGAAATATTAATTTTTTAATATTAAATTGAAAAATTCAAAGGAAATTGAAAATTGTAAAAATCTACATTGTTTTGACCAATCATTTGATTATCCATTCTCTTCAAGAAAATTAACGACAAATCATGTTGAAAAGAACTTCAAAATTAATTTCCAATTGTTATGAATTAAATAAAGTTCAAGCAATCAGATCATATTCTACAATTGATTCTAGTCAAATTCGTTTACAAATCATCAAAGAAAATCGTGACAGAGCTTTGAAAGATAAAATTGAAGAAAAATTAAAAAAGAAAAAACTTGTTGAACAAGAAAGAAAAGCTAAAAAAGCTATTAAATTAGAAAATGAACAAAAAGTCAAAAATATCAAAAGAGAATCAGCTGCTAAACTTAGAAAACTTCAAAAAGAAGAAAAACAAAAAGTCTTAGAAAAATTAAAAAAACAAAAAGAAAGAGAATGGATTTCAAATCTTAAAAAGAAGGAAAAAGAATCTTTTCAACAAATGAAAACAAAACTTCAAGAAAAAAAAAAAAGAAAAAAAAATACAGATTTACCAAGAAGAGCAAAATCTGCATTTGTTTGGTTTTACTCAAAAAACTTCAAATCTATTGCAGCTGATATCAAAACGGATGAAAATATGAAAGTCACAGATGTGTTAAAAGAAGCAAAAAAAAGATTTGATTCTCTTTCAGAAGAAGATTCAGAACTTTATAAAGTATTAGCTGAACAAGATCAAATTCGTTATAAAGAAGAAAAAAAAAAATATGATTCAACAAAACAAGCAAACAAACCACACAAAATTATTTCTTCTTATATGAGATTTTTTAAACAAGTTAGACCTGAAATTGTTGAAGCAAATCCAGAAATGAAAATTACAGATGTTGCTAAAGCTGTTGGTGAAAAATGGAGAGCACTTTCAGATGCTGAAAAAAGACCATTCATTCAAGAATATGAAAAAGAAAAAAAAGAATATTATGAAAATATGGAATTTGAAGATGATATGGAAGACGAAAGTGAATAAATTTTTAAACTTTTTTTTTTTTTTCTACTTCCACCAATAAAAAGACAAATTTTAAATCAAAATGCAAGAGACACTGACAAAAAGAAAAGAAAATCCAATGGATTTAATAGATGAACCACGCTTAGATGATGATGAACAAGAAGCTATTATTGAAGCATTTGAAGAAAATTATCGTTTTAACAGTAAAATCTTCAGAGTAAAAAAAAACAAATTTGTAACATTAATTAGTCAGCTCTTTGTTGTTTATCTGGTGTTTTTGGTTTATTATTTTTATTTTTAGGATATATCTCAGATGATTTTGCTGAGAATGTTTCACACCCACAAGTTCAGTTTGTTCACTTTGCAACGAGTCTTGGTTTTTTTCTTTTGTGTTACAGAATTTTATACTCCAAAACAAGAGTAAAAAATGAAGATGAAGCTGAAGAAAATGAATATCTTGATCATGATCAATTACTTGAAATTCAAAGTCAAACAGCTTTTCATTTTAAACTATTTTGGTTCATTTCATTTTTGTCAATTTTTGAAATGGTTTTATTTTTACCTTTTGCAAAACAAAGTTTTGAAATGAGAAAACAAATTGGTTATTTCAATTCAAGGTTAATTTTATTTCCTTCTTTATTACCAATTTTCCATATTCTTGTTTGGATTTCATTCAGAGTTTTGTCATCAATGAAAAAAGACATTAATGATTTGTATTCAAAAAGATATCACTTTAAAACATTATAAACATTTATTTTTTTTGTTAGTTCCTTTGAAAAAAAGGAAAGAAGAAAATATTCCATCAATTTCTTTTTCATTTACAAAACAGTATACTTTCCTAATGGTCTCATTGGACCACCTGCAATGGAACCTTCTTCTCTTGAATACTCAGCTAAAAGATTTAAAATTCTTTCTTTAGCTTGTTCCATTGATTCTTTATTGGTGCCTTCAATCAAAATGTATAATTTCTTTTCATCTGGTGGTACTTTGACTCCAGGTGCATAATAATTTCCTTTGCATTGAATTGAAACATTGAATAATTCAGTTAGTTGATACAATGAATCTTTTTGAATCATTCTTGATCGAATAGTTTGTGAATAATCATTAATTTCAATTTCTTCTCTGTAGATGTGTGTTTTTTCTTTTTCATCTGAAGGGTTTAAATTTTTGATACCCAATTGAGTAGCAGCATATTCTTTTGCAAGTTGTAAAGTTTGTTCTTTTGTTAAACCAGATGGAATTGCTTTTTTCTTTTTTTTTGTTTTGTCATTTTCATCTTCATCTTCATCATCTGAATCTTTTAGTCCAAGTGTTTTTTTTTGTCTTTTTCTTTCTTCTTCTTTTGATTTTTGTTCTTTTAATCCAGAACCTGTGTAACCACTTAATTTCTTTTGAAATACTAATCCTTTCTTTTTCTTTTCTTCAAAGTTTTTAACCATTTCTTCAAATTCAGGTGATATTTCTGATCTTTTGCTTTGTTTTATTGCTTTCATGATATCTGATGCATATCTTTCTTCTTCTTCAGTAATAAAAGTATAAGCAGTTCCTTTTTTGCCTGCACGACCAGTTCTTCCAATTCTATGAACATAATCCTCTCTATGTCTTGGACAAGTATAATTGATCACTAGATTTAAACCTCTAACATCTAATCCACGAGAAGCAACTGAAGTAGCAATCAAAATAGTCTTTTTACTTTTCTTATATGTAGTTAATGTATGAGATCTTTCAAGTTGTTCCATACCACCATGTAACAATAAACATTCATAAGAAGAACCTGTTAAATCTTTAAACATTTGATCAGCTTCTGCTTGTTTTTCAACAAAAATTAATATCTTCCCTCTTTCTGACCATATACCTAAAAGTTCCAACAAACGTAAAAATTTAGTTTCTTCACTTCTAACTTCAACATGTTGTCTAACATTATCTGTTGCTTGTGATCTTCCACCAATCATAATTTCAATTGGATTTTTCATTGTTTTTTTTGCTAAAGCTTCCAAAGGTTTTGGCATTGTAGCACTAAACATTACAGTTTGTCTGTCAGGTCTAATGTTATCAAGTATTTTTGTGATTTGTGGACCAAAACCTAAATCAAACATACGATCAGCTTCATCACAACAAACCTAAATAAAGTATTAATTAACAAAAAAATAAACTTACATATGTTACTCTTTGTAAATTTGTAGCACGTCCTTTATTTGCACATAAAAGATCAATCATTCTACCAGGAGTACAAACAACAATATGAACACCTGATTTACAAGCTGCTATTTGATCTGAAAATGATGCTCCTCCGTATGCACACAAAGTCTTTAGTTTTAGAATTTTTGTAAATTTTTTCAATTCACCATAAATTTGAACTGCTAATTCTCTTGTTGGACTTAGAATTAAACCGATTGGACCATCTCCTTCTTCTAATGGGTAAGTATTTATTTGATCTAGTACATGACGTAATAACGGTAAAATGAAGGCACAAGTTTTACCGCTACCTGTTTTAGCGCATCCTATAACATCTCTTCCAGACATAATTGCAGGAAGAGCTTGAGCTTGAATAGCAAATGGTTCTTCATATCCTTCTTTTGTGAGTGTATTTAAAATCATATCACTCAAACCACATTGTGTCCAACTCTTAAGAGGTGGTGGTACATTTTGTCCATGAACTTTAGTATCATCATATTCAAATCGAATTTTTTGAATTTCTTCTTCAGTTAAATTTGAAAGTTCTCTTGCTTGGATATAAAAATTTTTTCTAAAAGGAATATAATCAATTTTTGAGTGATCAACATCTTTAAACTCTTTTTTTTGTTTTATAACTTTAACTTCTTGATTTTCTGAATCTTGTTGACCTAATAATGGTTCTTCTGGAGCTATCATATAATCATCAAGTAAATGACCATCTGATTCTTCTGAATAAAGTACTTCTGATTCTAAAACTTGTTTATTTCCTTTTTTTAATGCTTCTGTAAATTTTTTATGAAATTCTTCTTCATCTTCAAAATCAACTTGTTCTTCTTCTTTTTTGAATTTTAAGTCATCCAAAGTGATTGTTTTTTGTTGTTCTTTTTTTTCTAATTCTTCAACTTGTTGATTAATTTCATTCATATAAGCATCAAGTGGATCAATTTCATCTTCTTTTTCAACTTTTTCATCTTCTTCTTTCTTTAGTTCATTTTCAAAATTATCAAGTATATTTAGTTTTGATGATGATCCTTCTTCACTAGGTGAAAATAATGATAATACATTTTCTTCATTTTTGACTTCAACTGTTTTGTTTTTTACTTCTTGTTTTAATTTTTCAAGTACTTTTTTTTCTTCAAGTTTTTTTTTCCAAGCTTCTAATTTTAATTTTTTCTTTTCAAAAGGGTTAAAGAGATTGTTTCTTTTTACTTCTTTTTCTTCTAATTCTTTTTGAGCTTCAGCAAGTTCTTTTTCTTTTTTTTCTTTTTCTTCGCGAAGGTATTTTTCATCTCTTCTGTCATAATATTTATCATTTTTACGAGAAGAGTGTTTATAATCATCGTATCTATCTCTGGAGTCTCTTGAATCATAAGATTTTTTTGAATAACCTCTGTCGTATTTATTGTATCCTCTTCTTGAGTCATAATCATCATGATATCTTTTACTTTTTTTACGGTCATCACGATAATCGTCGTCGGAGTAACGACCTCTTTTATGGTGTTGGTTTGAACTCATTGAAGATGAAACGAAAATGATTGGAGCTACAAAAAAACGAAAATTAAAAACAAACCGAAAAAAATAAATTGTATTATTTTTTAATTTTTTCATTTCTAAATTGATAATTCAATTTTAGTAAAAAAGAAATAATTTTATTGGTTAATTTTCATCGAAAATCTTTTAAAGACAAAATTTGATTGGTCTAAAGTTGAGTAAATTTTTTCTTCAGTAAACACACAAACTCAATGCCTCCAAAATTTGACCCAAATGCAGTTACAGTTAGTAAGAAAGCATAATAAATATATTTATAATTATTTTAGTTAAAATGAAAGCAGTCGGTGGTGAAGCTGGTGCAGCATCATCTCTCGCTCCAAAAGTTGGTCCTTTAGGTCTTTCACCAAAAAAAGTTGGTGATGATATCGCTAAAGCATCAAAAGACTGGAAAGGTCTTAGAGTTACTGTTCAATTGACAGTTAAAAACAGACAAGCTACAGCGGAAGTTATTCCATCAGCTGGAGCTTTGGTTGTTAAAGCACTTAAAGAACCTGCAAGAGACAGAAAAAAAACAAAAAACGTTAAACATAATGGAAACCTTGAAATGAAAGCTGTTATTGAAATTGCTAAACAAATGAGACATAGATCATGTGCAAAAAATTTATCCGGAACTGTTAAAGAAATCCTTGGTACATGTTGTGCTGTTGGATGTACTGTCAATGGAAAACACCCAAGAGACGTTCAACAAGAAATTACAGACGGTATTTTAGAAATTAAAGAATAAAAAAATTAAAACAAAGGATAATAACAAATTTTGATTTACAAATAAACTCTTTTGAAAAGCAAATTATTTCTCATTCAAATCTGAAACTCCAAAGTATCCTCTTGGGGTTAATCTTGAAAAAACAAAAAAAAAAAATAAAACAAATTTTTTTATTCCTAAATACAAATACTATTCTTCTTCTTCACCTTCTAAAGGTTCTTTACCTTCAATGACTAGATCATTTTCACGATAAAATATTTGACATTGTGGATTAAAATGAATTCTTTTTTCATGAGAACATTTTGCATCCAATTGTGGTTTTGGTTTTTGTAAAAGTGGTTTAACTGTAATATTAGTTTGATCAGTTGGAGTATTAACATTATAAAGTTTTAAGTCTGGTTCTTTTTGTTCAGTTTTTCTTCTATCTTCTGATTCTCTTTTTAATTTTTCTCTTTCTGATTCTGAATCATCTCCTTTTCCACCACCTTGTTTTCCAGAATTAATACCCATTTTCAAATTATTATAAAAGAAAGCAGAAATACCACCTTTTGGTCTTTTAAGTGATTGATTCAAAAAAGGTTCTGGAAGTCTGTGTCTTTGTCTTGAAACAGCAGCAGCATAAATACACCAAGAAATTTCAAGAAGAATATCTTTCATTGAAAGTGGACTTAATTCGGAACCATATGGAATAAAAACACTTGAATAATCACCTTCTGTTGATGGTCTTTCTCTTGTTGGTTTTGGTTTTTTCACTCTTGAAATTTCTGTGTTCATTAATTCCAACTTGAAATTTTTTAAATCTAATTCACCACCTTCACTTTTAACTGAAACAGATTTACGAAGTTGAGCTGAAAATGAACCACTTTTCTTTTTTGAATTTCCATCAATAGCAAGTACTTCTTTTGGTTTTTCTCCAAAAATGGTTTTTTTTCTCTTTTCGTGAGTATAAATTTTTAAAGCAGGAATTGATAAACTTTCTGTAATTTTATCTAAATCACCAATATCAGAAACTGAAAAATCTAATAAATCATGTCTTTTATAATGTTTATCATCAACTTTATCACTTTTAAAATCATATTTAAAAGTCCAATAAGCTTTGTTTGTGAGTACAATAATACGTTCTTGATGTAAATTATTTTTGTTGATTTTAATAACATGCCATCCTTTAATCATTGTTTCAAATTCTTCTTCGGTTTCATCTTCTTCTTCGTCATCAATTCTATCATCATCATTCCATCCAGTCATTTTTTCTTTATAATATTTATCAATTTTCTTTTTACAAAGTTCAATTCCTATCATTTTTTTAATTTTTTTTTAAAAAAACACTTACCAGAATTTTCTTTTTCATTTGGTTCCCACCAAAAATTTTCACGTGATAAAAGTGTTTTAAATAATAATAAATCACCACGTGGTACTTTGTAAACAGAAGCAGCAGCAGCTAAAAGCTCAATTTTGTAAGGTTTACTATATGAGCTGTTATAAAGACCTGCAACTTTAATAATTGGAATTAAATCTTTATGACGAAATACACCTGCAAATTCATCAGCTTCAAGACAAAGTCTTAACGTTAAACATTTGACAGCGTCATTTATATCAAAATCTTTTTTTGTTGAATCTTGTCCAGGTTGAAGAGCAATAGTAATTTGTGATAAACCACCTGATATAGCATCAACTAAATCATCATCTTCATAAGAAGCAATCCAGTCTAAAGCTTGATAGATTTCTTCTAAAACATATGAACTTCGATCATGATATAATGTATAAACAGCTTTTGAAAAATCTTGTGCTGCATAATCAATAGAAGCCCAATCAATCTAAAATGAAGGATATAAATTTTTTTTTTTTTTACCTTGAAGATAATTGGTGTGTATGTGATAGCTTTTGCTTTTGCTTGCCATTCAGGTACAAAATAATTTTCAACGATATATTGTTGAAGTTCAGTACAATTTTCGATATTTTGAGTGACGTCTCTAAAAATCCAGTTGATTTCTTCATTTTCAGTTACGTCAATCTCAACAACGTCACAAAGTACTCCGTCTTTATAGTAACCCCATTCTCTTGGATCATCTGAGTATTTTATAATATATTTCTTTAATCCTTGTTGAAGAAAAGATCTAATCATTTCATGTTTCGTAGGTACTTTTCCAGCTATAAAAAGAAGGTCAAAAAAAAAAAAAAAAAAACTTACAAAACTCTGGAGATCTACAATGTTGACCGAGAGCAGAAAGTAAAGAAATAGCACAGTCTTTGCTAATTAAAGAATCTAAAATTGTATCAATCACCTCGTCAGCCTGTTCATTAATTAAACTACTAAATAAATCGTCAAAACTCTTCCAGTCAAATTCAAATTCTATATCACGTAAAACTGGTTTAAACGCTTTTGGGTTAGTTCTTGGGTGATATTTTAAATCAGATTCCTCTTTTTTTTCTTTTTCTGTTTTTTCACTTTCTTTTTTTTCTTCTTCTTCTGTATTTTGTTCTTTTTTTTCTTCTTCACCTGTTTCTTGTACCTTTTTTTCTTCTGGTTTTTTTTCAACTTCACCATTTTCTTCTGTTGAATTTTCTTGAATGTTTGTTTCTTTTTCTACTTCTTCTTCTTTGGTTTCGGAATTTGGATCAGGTAAACCTTTGAAAAGAGTTCCTGTAATTTTTTTACCCCACGGTGTACAGACTGTTTCATTTATTTTGTCTAATTTCTTTCTAACACCAGTATTATTCATTCAGTACTTCAGTCAATCAGATTTTTAGGAATAGACCAATCAAACCTCATCAAATCCTTAACTGTTTTTTTTTTTTCATTTTTGACAGGTTATTTTATTATTCAAAAAAAATAGATTCTTCTATTCTATCATCACAAAAAAAAGAACTTTTTATTTTTTTTTTTTTTTTCATTTCAACGGACCTTTTGGAGTAATTGAAATTTTCTACTCTTTTTTTCAATTTTTTTTTTCTTTCTTTTTTCTTCCTTTAATCAAAAAAATAGTGTAAAAAATAAAACCAACGATATTTCCAATTAATAATGTTAAATAAATTCTGAGATGTACTGATTTTTCTTTGAATCCTTGAAATACATAACCAAATAAACATAACCAAATGACGACAAATGAATTTACAAAAAAAACCAATGCTTTGTTTTTACTTTGAAAAAATAAAATGAACAAAAGAAAAAAACTAGCAAGCATAATGGATAACGAACTTAATTTATAATGTAACTCGAAAAAGGTTTGAATAGCACTGTTTTACATTTTTTTAATTTATTTTTCAATTCTTACTCTCCGTGTTGTGGGCTCAAAGTGTGGATCCATTGAGTTATAGTTTGATTTGAAGTTATCCCTAGTAATATTTTATTTGAAATTAAATCAATATTATAAGGTTCTGATGAAAATAACAACCAAGACAATATTATACCACTAGTTGCAGCTGTTTATTTTTTTTTTTTGTTTTCTTGGTTTTTACCTCCATACATGAAAAGAAATGGGACAAATGATAAAAAACCTTCATTGAAAATCAAAGTTAGAATTCAATAATATGAGTACCCATCCTCCTGTTGTAGATTTTTGAAGAATAGTTTGACCAATGAAAAATTGTTTATTTTATTTTGTTGTTTTTCAAATTTTCCGTTTTTTGTAGTAATTCTGAGAATGGATATTCCGATCCATACCTTCAAACAAATTGAAAACTGCTTTGAAGTTTAAATGTTTATCAACAAGTTGATTGGTTCTAAAATTTCTTCCGTAATCTGGAAATTTCGAATCTTTTTGAGGAATATCATCAAAAGAAACCATTTCTTGTGACCAATTGTTTAACCATAAAAATGAATTTTTTGAATATCCAATTTTCTTTTCTAACATTTTTGCATAATGAAATTTGATTCCATGTGTCTCCGAACAAATTGCCTGACAAAATTCTGACTTTAATAATTCATCAACATCCTGAATATTTTTGTTTTCAACTTCAGAAATTGAAATTATTTCATCTATAAAAATTTTGAAAATATCTGCACCAATTTCTTCGAATCCTGACCATTTTTGAACTTTTTTAAAATTGCCAAATATTTTATTTTTATCCAAAAAACTGTAAAAATCTGCTGTTAAATTTCTTTTTGTGTAATTAAATCCAGGAGTTCCATAGGAAATGAAAATGAAATCATTTCCATTGTAATGTCTTTCATTTGCATAATGCTCAAAAATCTTCATTTCATGATACCTTTCATTATGAAAAAACGTAAAATGAAGATGAACCATAATTTCAGGTGACCCATGAGTACCACTTACTATTTGTTTATCAATAAATAATTTATGTTCATGAACTCGCAAAGATTCTATTGGAAAAAACTTAAATTTTTGAATTTTCTCTTTTAAAAGAGATTCAATTTTTAAATTTCTTGGTAATTGTGAAATAAATTTTTTCGATTTATTTTCTTGTTGTTCATTTAGCATCAAGGAAAATTTCTTTGAAACTCTTTTGCCAGTTAAAAAAGTTTTCATGTCGCAAAAACTGAATATTTCACCATACAGTTCATGTGGTAAATTAAATTCATTCATCATGAAAAATGACAGCACGTTTTTCCGTTGAAGTTATCAGATAAAACGATTGGATGAAAAAACATCGACCAATTAAACTACATTAAAAAAAAACATGTCGGACCAACTTTTTGCTAAAGTATTTGCTGAATTTGACGGAAAATTAACAAGAGAAGAACTTAAAGTTTATCAAACAAAATTTAATGAATTTGATGTCAATGGTAAAATTAAAAGAAATTAATTTTTTCTTTTGTTCAGGTGATAATCATATCGACACTCAAGAATTAAAAATGGCTCAAGAAAAACTTGGTAGAGCTATGACACATCAAGAAGTTATGAATTTAATGGAAGCTATGGCTACAGACCCAAAAATGGGTATTACATTCAGAGATTTTGTCGTTTTTCAACTTTTAGGAAAAGGAATTGATGTAAGATCAAAAGAAGAAGGTGGTGGATATGGTGGTGATATTCCAGAAGTCATTTCAACTTTTGTTGCAGCTGTTGAAGATTATTCCGTAAAAAGTATTAAAAACTTTTATGAAGAAAAAATGAGACTTGCAAAATTAGAAAAAGAAAGAGAAGAAATGTTAAAAAAAGGAAAAGGTGATGAAGCAAAACGTAAACAAAAAGAAAAAGAAGAATTAGAAAGAATGAAAAGAGAAGAAGAAGAAAAAAAAGCAGAAGAAGCTAGAAAAAGAGAAGCTTTTAAAAATAAATTCGCAATGTTTGATAAACAATAAAAAAAAATAATAAACAATTTTCATCCAATAAAATCACAAACAGAAAACGTCAACTGTCAAAATTTAACAGAATGACAGAACTACAAGAAACAGAAAGTAAAATTGTAGAAAAGATAAATTTTGCTTTAAATTCAATTCAATCTTTTCAAAAGGACAACCATGCTATTTCTTCTTTGAAGTATGATGCAGAGGTATTACTCAACACTGTTAGTAGACATGTAACAAAAAAATCAACAAAAAAAAGAACTACTGATGATCAACCTTCCTCTTGTTTTGATGTTCTCATTGAAGATTTGAAGAATTATATTTCACTAGTTGATTCTGAAAAATCAGTTGTGATTATGGAGGATTTATTTCAATTGAAAAATGTTTCTGCTTCTTTCAAAAAAATTGAAGAAAATGTAAATTAAAAAAATTTTTTTTTTTCATAAATGGCTGGAAATCCTCAGCCAATCATAAATTGAAGAAATGGAACCAACAGCTCCAAAAAGACCTCCATCAGCTTATATGATCTATTGTATGCAAAATAGAGATGAAATAAAAGAGAATCACCCAGATATGAAACTAACTGAAATCAACAAAATGCTTGGAAATGGTTGGAAGAGCATGACCGATGAAGAAAAAAAATATTATCATAATCAAGCTGAAAATTCAAAAGCAGTTTATGAGTTGAATTTAAAAGCTTATCAAGACTAAAAAAATTTTTAGTTTTGACTTACTTTTCATATTCTTTTTTCTTTTGTTTCAGATGCATACCTGAAAAAAACCATTCAAAAAATGAATTGACTTTCATTATTTGTTTGAATGAATTCTTGAGGAATTCAAGTTTTCTGTTCAACCAAAATTCTAAAAACTGAATTTACCCGATTGGACAACGGAACAATTCAAAAACAACAAAAAAGAATGTTACCAAAGTGGGTTCTTCTCTGGTTTTTAATTACAATCTTTGCTTGTGCTTATGATTCAGCTTTTCTTATCCTTAGACCAAGATCATTAGAAGGAGGAGACTTGTTCAAATATTTCTCATTTTATACTTCACATTATGGTGTAGCAGATCCAAAATATTTAGACATGACAAGTGGATTTGTTTTTGGACAATGTATCATGAACATTGCTGAAATCACTTTAGCACTTTTAAGTTTCTTGCTTCACATGATTGGAAGTTACAAACATTCACTTCTTCTTGGATTAATTTCATCAGTTATGACATGGTCAAAAACAGTTTTATACTTTTTAATGGATTATTTTGATGCAACTCTTGGTGGTCAAAAAACATTTCATATGATTGAACCAATTCATTATTTCATTTATTATTATTTATGTTTAGCTGGTCCTTGGATTGTTATTCCATTTATTGCAACTGTTGTGATCTATTTTAGACTTGCTGATCATTTAAGTTTTGATAAAAAAAAAAAAGAATAAATCTTTTGGAAAATTAACATTTAGAAATTCAGAATTACAAGTTATTTTTTCTTTCACCTTCTTATTGGTGCTTGATTGTAGAATGATGTCAGACAAGACAGAAGAGAAATTAGAAATTTATTCAAAAGACGGAAAACCAACTGGAACATCAAAAGCTAGAGGTAAAATACATTCAGATGGTGATTATCATAAAGCTGTGAAAATTTGGAATGTCAACTCGTTAGTTGAAAATTCAGATTAATTTTTTTTTAGAAAAGGTGAAGTACTAATTCAACAAAGAGTTTTCACAAAAAAATCATACCCAGGAATGTGGGATGCTACTGCTGCTGGTCATATTGTTTTTGGTGAAACTTCTTTAGAAACAGCATCAAAAGAATT
The DNA here is from genome assembly GCA_016618085.1 of Neovahlkampfia damariscottae. Classification (NCBI taxonomy): domain Eukaryota; phylum Heterolobosea; class Selenaionea; order Neovahlkampfiida; family Neovahlkampfiidae; genus Neovahlkampfia; species Neovahlkampfia damariscottae. The sequence goes on along the minus strand of JABLTG010000151.1, from coordinate 5,851 downwards.
TGAAGAAGAACTAGGAATAAAAGTTGAAGAAAAAGAATTTCAATACCTATTTACAACAACAATAGAAAGTATTTTGAATAATGGTTCATTCATCAATAATGAATTTTTGGATAATTATTTGTTAGAAAAAGATATTGATGTGAAAGATTTGAAATTGCAAGAAGTTGAAGTTAATGATGCAAAATATGTTCATTATTCAGTAGTTGAAAAAATGATTCTTGAAAAAGATAAGTCATTCATTTGTAATCCAGAATATTTGAAAGTTATAAATGCTATTCGTGAAAAAAACTACCCAAGCAAAGAATAGAACTTGAAAAAATAAAATAATTTTCCCCTGCAAAGCAACTCAAATGATTGATTTTATACTTGTTTTGTTTGGTAACATGACAAACTACTTAAAAATTTATCGGTGCCAATATCGGAGTAATCAAATATCTAAGTGACTATTGAAAAAAAGAAGAATAAATATAAATTTTATGTATGATGTTTCCAATAATGAACAGCATCCATCACCATTTGTCTTGTATTTTTCATTGATTCAATAAATAATCCACAAAAATGTTGAGCTGCATCTTCTTCTGTCATTTCTAGTACTAATTTCTCCCTGATCCATTCAATATCTTTATTTTTTGTCAATTCAGGTAATCCACAATGCATCATCAATTTAAACAAAATGATTAATAAATTTGAGTTCTTTCTTAAAATATTAAATGCTTGACCTGTCAATTCTTGTAATTCATTGTATTTGGTTGAACCAGGTCCACCCAATACATGAGCATATGCTTTTGTAAATACAAATGGTGTATTTTCTCTTTCAACACCTGCAAATTTTTTACGGTGACCAAGAAAATGACCAAAATCAATATGAAACAAATCACCATTTCCAGTCATCATAATATTATCATTATGTCTATCACCAATTCCAAGAACATGAGTTGCAACTAAATAACCAGTACATGATAATTTGAAATTATCAACAGCTTTCACAAGAAATTCTTCAGTTTTTCCAGTTTTTTTAATCCAATTGAGTATCGTTTCTTTTGCTGTTGTTTCTGTAATTCCAGATGATAAAGAAGCAATTGTGATTGAATTTGAAACACAATGAATCAAACCAACATTTTTTGATGTTGAAACACATCCATAAGCATTGATATGAAAATCATATCCCTGTTTCTTCCAAAGAGAATCCATAATTCTTAACATTTGAAGTGTTAATTCATCTTGTCTCAAATCATCACCTGCTTTAAAGAAGATAACATAATCTTCACCTTGAGGATCAGCATTTTTCAGAGTTAATTTTAAAGGTCTCTTTTTACTCTTCATTACTTTACAGTCATCAATATGAATACCACTACATTGCATTTTAATATCAAGTGGTGTTGAAAATTCTTTTGGTAATTTCAATTCAAGTAATAATTTTCTGAGTAGTGTATTTAAATCTTGTGGTTTTGCATTTTTTGGTTGATTTGAAATGGTTGTCGCAATTTTAAGTAATTCATCAATGACATAAGATTGTTTTTCAAGTTCTGCTTTATGTTCTTTATCACATGATCTTAAATATTCTTCAATAATTAATTGAAATCTTTCTTTGATTAATAAATCATCAAGTTGTGATTTTAAACTCCAATACATTTTTACACCAACTAAATGAGGACATTTAATTGCTCTTTTCAATAAAAATGTAATAAATGGTGAATAATGAAATGCTTCATATTTACAAATTTCAACCAATTGAAGCATCATATTTGCTAAATCAACATCAGAAATATCGTCCAATAATTTTGTTGCATATTCACGAACTTTGAAATCTTGAAATTCATTATCTAAAAGTTCTAGGGCTAATTGAGGATCATCAAATTTCTTCCATTCTTCTAAATATTTATACATTTCATAAACTTGTCCATAATCTGTCCAATTAATTGTCTTTAAGAGTTTTGGAAGAGCATGTGGAATGTTTTTACAATAATCTCTATAATTCCAAATTAATAATTTATCCTTTTCACTCATTTCAACTAAACAGTCTTCATTCAATAAATGATTCAAATATTTTGATGGAACCATTGCATTGGTTAAATCTCTAGCACCATCTGGATAAACTACTGGTAATGAATTCATATCAAATTCAACATTCAATTGTAAAGCATTTGGATCAGATGAGTTTTGAATATAAGAAATAATACCATTTGGACTTGGAGCTCCTTGCCATAAATGAAGATTATGAAGACCAGCAATCATTTCTTTTTTATGATTAAATACAGGTACTCTACAGTAACCAATATTTTGTTCACTAATTTTGTTTTTATCATCATTTCTACTGTTACTATCTTCCATTTTTTGTAATTTCTCTAAATTGTCTTTTGAGATTCCATTCACAAAAAATAACAAATGAGCTTCAGCTGGTAATCCAGAAATAAAAGATTCTTCAAAAACTATTGAGCAATCCCAAATACCTTTCTTTTCAGAATGATTCATTAAAGGTGTCAATTGTTGAGGTGCAATGATTGTATTACCATATAATATACGTACACCAGCATAAAAAAAGAAATCAATTCCAAAATCATGAATTTCAGGAAGTACTATTTTTTTGATTAATAAATTGAATGGTTTCTTTGTAAATTCCCAAGCACTAATAACTTCTTGACCTTTTTTAAATTCAATGATATCTTCATTTTTATAGGTTGGTATTTGATAAGTATACTCTTTTATTTTTGAACCTGAAAATGGTTTCAAATCTTCAATTGATTCAACTCCAAGTGATTTAACTTCTTCAACGGATAATTCAAGTATCTTTTCTTCATCACAACAGTATCTAATGAATTCAAAATCTAATAAACGAATATCATATCCAAATATGAATTCTTTATAACCTCTTGCTTTTATAATAATATCTTTGAGTGTTAATTGAGTATTTGGTAAATAAATTTTCATCCATCCTAAAACTTTTTGTTCAAATTCAGAGAGTTTCATTGATAAATTAATTTTGATTTGTTTATTCCATGTTTGACCATCACATTTATAAAAGAGTTTCATTCTGTACTCAATAGATGTATCATTTGGTTCTAAAACATAAACTGGTATTAATACTTTTGTGTCTAATTTATCATCTGTTTCTTTCAAACCTTCTTTCATGATGATACGAAAATGTTTTCCTTCTTCACTTAAATTTGGAATTGAATCTCCTTCTCTTTGTAATTCTAAGTTTGTCAAATCTTTCTTCACTATATCATGCGACATTTCTTTGTATTGTTCTGGTGGAAATAATAAAATACTATTGTTAATCATATCTTCAACAATTTTGTTCAAAGGAGGGATATCTTGAAATCCACGAATATCATCTTGTCTTGAAAGATTTATACCCAAAGTAGTTGAAAGTTTTTGTGCGTTTAATTTGTTCTTTTCTTTATATTGTAAAATTCTTTCAAAGAATCTCATCCATCTGGCAATGACTTCTCTATTTTTTTGAGGTAATTGTGGTATAAAAGATTCTAATCCCTTGACTCTTTCCTCTGGTGAATTCATTCCTTTTTTTGAAAGGTTAACTTTTTTTTTTTTCTTACTTCCTACTTCAACAAATTTTGGATACAAGTCAATCGTTAAAAGAGTATCTGGTAAATCTCTGACAAATTTTTTCAAAACACCACAAATAGTGAATGGTTTTTGTTCCAATTCCATGTCAATTATTTTTGTAAAAGGTACTTGTTTTTCAACCAATTCCTGAAGTTCTTTCATAGCCATAGCTTCTCCATTTGCAAATAAAATATGAACTTCGTCTAAATCTTGACAAAAAATGGTGTTTTAATAATAAAAACAAACTTACATTTGAGTTCAATGTACAGCATTAATTTTTCGATAATTGGTGGTACAGCTTCTTCAGCGTCAGCTAAACTTCCTCCGAAGATTTTTCTTTTTTGATATCTTGGTGATTCTAACATAAACGCTTCACCACTTAATTTTCTTCCACCAGGTGTCTCTGGTGACGCTAAAAGTGTGTCAGAAACGGTTGAATTTGTTCTTTTGTTTTTTTTTCCTGAAGGTGAATTTCTATCAGGTGAAGTTAAATTATAATCAGAGTCGCTTTTATCATCTGTTTTTTTTTTCTTTCCAAAGTTTAGGAAATTCATTCAGTGTTGTTATGTTACCGTTAGAGAAAATCCTTCAACCAATGAAAACTGTTTTTAGTGTCTTGAGTTTTATTTTTTTTTGTTGAACTCTTCATGAAAGAAAAACAAATTACAATTGTTTTTTTGACAAATTTGTCTCAAAAGTCAACTTCAGTCCTGGTTATATTCATAAACAATAGCTGTGAGATGTTTTAAGTGATACAATAGTTATATCATTAGAATAACAAAGAATTTTATTTCTTCATTATAAATTTTTCAAAGTGTTTTCTTGCTAATTTAATATTCAATTGAATTGTAGCACTTTCAATTGTTAAATCCGATATTATCACCATAATGATTGTATTTTGAGTAAATCCATCAATAAAAGCAATGAATTTTGAATTTTTAATTTCCATACTTGAAAATTGTGTTCTTGCATTTGAACAACTCAATTTGAATTGTTTGATGATATTTGAAATTTTTTCAAATCTATTAACATCATTTTGTTCTTTTCTTGTTGAATGAGAAATAACAAGAAAAGTAGCTTTTTCAAAAAGCACAACTTCATCAGCACCTAAAATTTTTGTAAAATTATCTAAATTTGCTTCAACAAGTTTTATGTTTGGAATTAAAGAATATACAATCGCTGACCAAGCTCTAAATAAAGTTTCATCCCAAATAGATGATCTAAAGCAAGTGACTGAAATTGGTGAAGCCACTTTTTTAATTTCTTGTTCTTTCTTTCTATAAAGTGTTTCTCTTTGATCTTCTTGTATTAAATCCATTTTATGTATTAAACAATATACTTTAGAATCAAGAGAATTTTGAGTTAGAGCTTCTATGGCTTCTCGAAAATAGGCCATGTCTTTCTTTCAAATTGTGTTTAGTTTCTTTTTGTTTTTTACTTTTTCTTCTTCACTGTCAATATCAAATACATAAATTAATACAGCTACATCAGAGAACATGTGATATCTTTGACCTTCGCCCATATAATCACTGAAGATGGAATTAATTTTAAATTTTGATTTTTTTACTCTAAATATTGTTCTTGACCACCACAATCCCAAAGATTTAACACCAAATTTCCAAGTAATTTTACTTGACTATGCTCAACATTTACTATTTTTTTTTTTTGTAAATTTTTTTTTTTATACTTGTTGCTCCTAATCTTGATGTATCTCGAGCAATATAATTTGCGAATATGATGGACCTCATGCTCGTTTTTCCTGATCCACTGGATCCCATTAACAGAACTTGAATTCAATTTTCAATAAATTGTTGAGCTCACCTTTTTTCTTCATCTTTTCTTCAAATTCAACTAAGACCAATCAAAATGCGATAAAAACCAGAATTACTTGTTTCTTCAAAATTTGTCAAAATTTGAGGGAAACAAAGTTCATCGTAAAATAGAAGGATGAAAAAAATATCGATTTTCAGATTGAAGAAATAAGAAAGATGATTGGATATTTGAACAAAGAGTGGGCGCTGATTGGATATTTGAAGGAAAAAAAAGTCCGGAGATACCTGATTGGTCTGTGAGAACAATAAAAATGGTGTTTTCTTCTTTTCACCCAAAAACAAAAAAAAACAAACAATCAACATGGGTGACGTTCAAGCATTAGTAGTAGACAATGGTTCAGGTATGTGTAAAGCAGGTTTCGCTGGAGATGATGCTCCAAGAGCTGTATTTCCATCTATCGTTGGAAGACCAAAACAAAAATCAATCATGGTTGGTATGGGAGACAAAGACG
>JABLTG010000150.1:0-48838 GCA_016618085.1 Neovahlkampfia damariscottae | reverse complement strand
AACCAATCATTTCTTCAAACCAATCATCATCAACATGAGTGCATTTGCTTTGATCAGAGAAAGACAGGAACTGTTTCAAAAGAATCTTGAAAAGAAACGAGAAGATGATTCATTAGACCGTGAGTTCAAAAAACATATGACCACTTATTATATTCATAAAACAAAAATAAAAAAAATAAAACCAAAGAAAGAGAAAAGAGTTGATGTAAAATTAAAAAAAAATTAAAAAATTAAACATAGATTCGGTTAGATCTTTTCAAAGGATCCTTTCAAAATGTTGAAAAAGGAAGAATATCACTTTCTGTAATTCATGGAAATTCAAGACATGATGTTCATGACTTATCAAAGGAATTACAAAAAGGTTTTTATGATTGTTCTTTAACTGATTCTGGTGAATCAAAAGCAAAATTAATTGAAGAAAATTTTAAAATTAAACTTACAGTTGGAAAAGAACCTTATGAAGTTGCAGATCTTCAATTTTCAGAAATTATGTATGGTGGTTATGAATCATCAAAAAATATGATTTTAAAAAGAAAAGGAAATCCAAATGATCCTGGTTTTGAAATATTTATAAGTATATCTGCAATTAATTATGATTAAATTTTTTTTTTTTTTTTTTTGATAATCGAACATCAAAAAATAATTTGTTCCCAAACTTGTTAGGCATATGTAGAGGATTTTGAGAATCTCTTCTTTATTTTACTCGATAAAATTTTCAGTCAAACTCAATCACAATATTCAGGATATCTCCTTCTTACAGTATAAACCAAGAACAGCAAGATAACACTGAAAAAAAAAAAGGTTATCTTACTAAAAAAACATTTATAAAAATCCTTTCCTCCATATTAAAATCAACCTCTGATTTTAAATTTCCTTCTTTGCCACTGAAAATGGCAATATTTTTTTTTTTTCACTCGATTTCGAACCTAATCCCTATTTTATTTAAAATTTAAAAATAATTTAAAAAGAATTTGAACTTCAAATGCTCTTTTTTTCATCTTCAAAAAGTTTTCTGATGTTTCATCGTACAAATCAAAAATTTGAAAACAAATTCTTTTTAAATTACATTTGGAAGTTTTAAAAAATAATTCTTCTTTTCCAGTAATACCTTCTTCTTCTTGTATTTTATCAAAAGGTATTTCTAAACTCATATATTTAGAACCTAAAAAAATTGAAGTTGCAGCTATTTCTTGAGGTTCGTAGGTCAATCTAGAAAAAAATGTAAAAATGAGTTTTTGAGTTTACATCGCTCTAGTTCTCAAACTATCATCTGCAAAACTTCTCGATTTCTTATGTAATTCAAATTCAACCTCTTTAGTTATCGTTATTCGATTCCTAATCTGTTTTATAAACCCTTCTAAAAATTTATGAGGCAAGTCAACATAAAATTCAAAATTTATAGTTTTAAGTAGTACAAATTCAACATTTAAAAACTTTTCTTTCAACAATAAAAAAGTTTCATGAGTTGTCTTCTCCAATAATAATAATTCTTCATAAATGTAAATGATTTCATTAATATTCTTCAAATCATTCAACATTTTTGAAGATAAATACAAACAAGTTCCTGCTACAATCTAGTAAAAAATTAAAAAAAAAAAAAACTTCTCTTCTTACGTATCTGTCAAAATCATGAAATAAATGTAACAAAAAAAATCTATGAAAATAAACACAAGCTGTGGCTATAACTTTATGAGGCCTGTGAAATTGTTAAAAAAAAAAAAATCTTTTTAACATTTTTAATTTTGAACCAATTTCCTGTAAAAAGTTGATTGTTGATTTACGAAGTTCAAAATCTTTTTTCAAAGTTGAACCTTCTCTTATTAAAATGGTTTCTACATCTTCCTCAGAAAAAAACCAGTTCACTTGCAAATCACCTTTTGTTGAACTTCTCATAAAAAATAATTGGTCAATTTTTTAAAAGAAAAAAAGTTCAAAATTTAAAGTTTTAATACATGTAAGAAAAATGAAATAACTCCACCTATAAAAATACCAGGAAATCCAAATTGAATCCAATTCAAAGGATTCCAAAATTGTGAATCATGATTCCAATGATAAAAATCTTCAACAAGTCTATTTACCATTGAATTCCATGTTTTACAGTCACATAAAACTGTGTGATTACAATTTTCATTCTCATTTTCTCTAAATCTTTCAAATAAAGTATCGAAAAATTTTGTTATTGCTGTAACTTGAATAATTAAAGGAATTCCAAATCCTAAAGGTATCAAGTTATTATAAATGTTAAAAATTACCTGTTATTAAACCACCATATAAAATATAACGAATCCATCGTTGTTGAATGAATAATATAAAATCTAAAATTAAAAAAGTTATATAAGGTCCTAAAACAAGTCCTGACAATCCACCAAGTAATAAAGTAACAAAACAAAGTGTTTGTCCACTTTGAATGGCCAAAAGTTGTCCATGATGAATTGGAGGATTAAAAAGTGTTAAAATCAATAAAAAGTAATCCATGGTTATCAATGGTCCTGTCATTAAACCAAATGAATAAAAAAATAGTTTGAGCAAAATGACCATGTTTCAGTAACTTTATTCACCGATGAAAAATTTTGGTGAAAAAGGAACTATTGGTCTATTCTATTTATCCGTTGAGATTTGAAAGAATTTCAATTTATTTCATGTAAAAAATGAATATTGACCTTTGTTATAAGTTTTGGAGAGTTCAAGTCCAATCCACCAATGGAAACCAATTTTACACTTGATAAACTTTCTAAACAGGTTTTTCTCAGCTCTATTTTAATTTTTGTAAATAATCAAATATTTATTAATAAATAGATTGCTGTACCTACACTATTAATTCTTCAATTGATTCATTATTCAATTGTCATTTATGAAATTATTGCTCCTACAACTTACAAAGGATGGTCGGTCGCTGCTGCAACTTTTGATCAAATTTCAAACATGTTAGCGTTATTAGAATTATTATTTCTTGGTATATGTGCTCTCAGAGCTTCTAGATATCACAAACTAATTGAAGCTCAAATGGTAAAAAAATAATTTATTTTTTTTTTGACATTTTGTTTAGTTTTCAATTGGATTTATTATTTTTTCTGCTTTGGAATATCCAAGATACTTGAAATATGCTGTGGATAATTTTTATGCTATTCTTCCACAAGATGGAGTCAATTCATTGAAATATTTGTTAGGTTCTGTTATGGTCATTTTTGGGATAATTTTGATTCTCACAATGGTAAGAAATAACTTTATTAATATATTTAGATTGTGATTTCATTTTTTTCTGTTAAATTTTACTTTGCTCTTGAAATTGAAACATACTCAAAAAAAACAAAAATAAACCAACAACAAGATTCAAAACCTTTATTGATTAATAAGAGCGTGAAATTGTGGTCATTGTATACAAAAATAGGTAGTATTATCTTAATCGTAAAAAAAACAAACTTTTTTAACAACTTTTTCAGATTGTTTCAGTTATTGCATTCATTGTTCTCATGATTGGGACTCTCATTTTTTTTTATTCAAACATAAGTATTTTGAAGTTCACACAAGTTTTGACGTCAACATTATTATTTTTTATCTCTTTTTATGAAAAGTATGTTTCTGATATTATTTTAACTTGTAACCAAGATTAATTTGGATTGCATTATGCACAATTGGAGTCTTAGCGTCATTTTTCTATAATTTTAGATATGTTCAAATGGTAAATATTATATCACTAAAATCAACAGTTTTTTTATGGAATTATCACTGTTGCGATCCATGTGTTCTGTAGAATTGGTAAGATTCTTTTTTTTTATTTTGACGATATCAGGAAGTGGTTTTTATTTAGGTGAAAATTTGAATTCAAGCGTTGGAAATATACTTATAAGCATCTTTAATACATTGATTTCAATTGTATTTTTAGTTGTATCCGTAAGATATTCACCTTTCAAAAATTAATTTTTTTCAAAGGCTATTATCATTTACTTTGTCTATCGATTTTACTTTGCAATGGAGGAATCCTATTTTGCTTATAAAGCTACAACAACAATGAATGAAAACACACCAATAAATCCAAACAAAATTTCAGAAGTTGAACCAAATGTACCTCAAGAAGAAGAATATTCAACTTACATCGAATAAAAAATTTTTATTAATTTTTTTGAAAATGAATCAATACATCTGAGAATGAATCATTTTTCGAAATGATCTCACGTTTTCCGAGTTCATTTAATGGTATTTCTTTTCTATATGAATGATATCTTGAATCGGATAATTTTGGTTTCTAAAATTGAGTTTAAAATGAAACAATGAAGTACCTTATCCACACCAAATAAGTTGAAAAGCATTTCTTGAACAATATTTACATCCAACAAGTCGAGGAAAAAAATGATTGGTTTGTTTTTAGTTGAACTCTTAATTCTTTTCAAAAACCTATCTTTTACAATTTCACAAATTTTGAAGAAATCTAAAGTACCAAAATAATTCAAAGCAATTCCAGGTGAGTATTTCAATATTTTTCTTAATAAATCTACACATGTGAAACAAAGTACAATTGGGGTATCATCAAATTTTTCAGAATTGATGATATTCTCAAATACAGATAAACTTTCATCTAATCTATTTGTTGTTCCATCCTCGTACAAAACTCTGCAGAAATCTAATATAGAAGAGCAGAAGAAAACAACTGACACATTGTCAAAGCAATACACCCATTTTTTTCTTTCATTTCGTGCACCACCAACATCTATTAAACGTATTGTTGTCTCTTGTTCATTTTCAAATCCAAATTTTTCAAATTTTTGTTTGTGAATTGATTCAACAATTCCAGTTGTTTTGATACGTGACACCATGATGTCTGTTTGTGAAGGAGTAAAATTTTTGTCACTCATTCTATACAAGTGTCTTAAAATATATTCAAATGCCTCGGTGGTCAAATAATTACAATTTTGATGTACAACCTTTTGAAAGTTTTTATCAGATGTCAATGCTGAAATTTTGGTTGCCATTTCTCTATTGTACAAAATATTGGTAACTAAGTAATCTTCAGGTGTTAAATTTTGTATTAATTCAAAAAATTCTTGATTTTGTTGATTTTCTAATTTAACTCCAAGATTAATCATTTTATTGACAATCAAATTGACATTTTGAAGAATATTTGAATGAATAATTTCTTTGTAAGTTAATAAATCATCACTTGTATACTTATAATGTAGTATTCTTTTTAATTGTTTGAATAATGTACCTAATAAAGAAATAAATAAAAGAAGAAAAAAAAAAAACTTTTTCCAGATTGAAGAGTGCCTAGTATCAAAAATGAAATAGGAAAGTCGTCTTTTTGTTGAAATATAGGTTTCTCTAATCGTTTTCTTGAAAAATTCTTCAACTGAAACTTATCATCTTTGTAATCATTTTTCATGTATTCTGGAATAGATGCAATTCTATTTGTGACACTGCTTCTCGGTATTTTTTTTTCATTTCTAAGGACAGATTCAGGTACAACTATTCAATGTTAAAAAACATTTTTTATGATTGTTTTTACTATAAACAGCTGATTGAGTGAAGTTATTCAATTCTGAATCAATAACAACCAAATCACCACTTTTCATCAAATAATATGGCATATAAGGTGATCGTATTGATCTATTTAAGACTATAATTTCTTCTCCATTCCTTAAAACTGTTCGAAAAAATGAGGTTTTTTTTTTTTTTTTTACCAAGAGCACTTATACATTTTTGAGGAAAGATTTTCTCCGCAGAGTTGAAAAACTCATGTAAATACATTCCTAGTGTTACAGTGAATGGTATTGAGACGGAGTTTTGTTCTTCGGAGTGATACAACTTCACTGTTATGCTCATGTCAAGTAAATTTGGTTAAATGTCCGTGATTGGATCAACTGATTGATTTATTACCCGATTGGGACAAGTAGCATTGAAAAAAAAACAAAGAAAAATGATGAAGAAGCACAAAAAACAAACCAATTCCGATAATCCATTGCCAATATTCATATTTCCATTTTTTGAAAGGTGAAACTCCGAGAACCTTTTAATAATAATTTATTCATAAGTTTTGAATTTTGAATGTAACTTTTCAATTAAACCATCTAACTTTGTTTTAATTTCATATTGATCTCCAATATTTGGAAGTTTCAAATTTTGAGTTTTTGCCACTTGATAAATATTGATAAAAAATCCAACTGAACATAAAAGTTGCTCCATATATTGCAACCAAACAATTTCAGGTTTTTCATCAAGTCCATAAATTTCGAAAAATTCTTTTTCTTCTTCATCATTTAAATAAATAGTGTAATAACAAATGTCAAATAAGTAATGGTTTAAATGAACCATTTCCCAATCAACTAACATCAATTCATTTTTCCCATCTGGTTTTATAAAATTCAAATTATGAACATCTCTGTGAATGATGGTGTTTCTTGGAAGATTCTTTCTTAAATGTAAAAGTCCAGATGAAATTTCAATGATTTTATGATATATTTCAGTTAGTTTTTTTGAAACTTCTTCATCTAACATTTCAATTCCAGTTTTTAAAATCCAATCTTCAATGATTTGATAATAAACTGGAATTAAGTGTTCATCTGAAATTGGTAATTCATTTCCAATATTTAATAGTTTTGCATCTTCTCCTTTGAGTTTTGAGTAATCAATGGAGTGCAATTGTTTTAAACATTTGGCAACTAAACGGTAATCAACTTTGTTTGAAACTTCACCGTCAATATACTCCATTACTTGATAGGTTTGAGGAATTAGTTCACAAGAATCATCAAAAAGGTAAACCTTTGGTGAAATGTTCAAGTTATTTTCTTGAAATAATTTCAAAATTCTGAACTCTCTTTCTGGAGTTGCATAAGGTGTATTTCCAGGTTTTGTTTTAATTCTTAAAAAAAATTTTTGATCTGAAGTTTCTAATAATTTGTTCATGTTTGTGAGACCTTCAAATTGTTTTTTGGAGAGTTTAAGTTCTTGTGTTAAATTTAATTTTTTTTGAATTTGTGGAAGGATTTTTTCAATATTGACATCTTCATTCATGAATTTGGTTAAGTCTTCTGCTGTCCAACCTTTCTTTTTGTCTTCATTTGTTGTCATTTTTTGTCACGTGGTTTCTCTTTGTTTGGTAAATTTCGGAATTGAGAAATTTGTTTGATTGGTTAAGTTATTTACCCACCTGATTGGTTGCCATCTCGTATGGTAGCTCAAAGAACTGTATCTTTTCTGCAGGTGCAAAGAATATCAAGTGAATCAAGAAAAAATGGAATTTTAAGTTGAACTCATTTACCAGATTTATTTTTTTTTGAACAACCCAAAAAGATCGAGTAAATGCAATGGATTTGATGTTTTCTGTTCAATTTTATCCATTGGTGAATGAACAACTGATTCACTACTTTCAGGAAAATTTGATATTGTTGAGTTCGTCTTTGAAGCTTGAATGAGCGAAGTCGATCTTGATTTTGCCTTTTTAATCTCCATCTTAGTTTTTGGAATTGGGATTTTGGAGTTTGGTGACTGAGATTCTTGGTAGATTTTGGTTGATTTGAATTTTTCAAATTTCATTTCCAATGTGTTTTCAAAGATTCTCATGACATCATCCAATAAATTAGATTTTAAATGCTCATTTCTTTCTATTGTACTAGTTATTGTATGTAGGTATTCTTTTGCAATGAATGATTTCATCTTTGGATACTTTTCAACAAATTCATTGAAAAATTTATCCAATAAAAATATTCTACCTTTTTGAGTGGTCGAATCTTGGTACTCCTTCACCAGTTCATACAATAAAAAATATTCAACGAAATTTTCCTTTTCACAAAAATTTCTGAACCTATCAAAAATTACTTGATTTTTCATTGTGTCTTCTAATTTCGATTCTGGATCCAAACTTGACATTCTCTTCAATTTAGATATTCCTTTAGATTTTTGAATTGCATTTTTTCTAAAAGTACCAGGTTCTTCAATTTTATTTGATATTTTATTAACAACTTTTCCAGAAACAAGTTCTGAGTAATAATCAATAAATTTCTTCAAAGTTTCATAATCAATAAATAAATTATACTCCATCAAATTCAAGATTTTTACTTCAAATTGATTATATTCTGTGTATAGAATATTTTGATTGTTGATAAAGAGTTTCTTGTAGAAATAAGAATTTGGATAGAATTCATCTTCAAACACTGAGAAAACTGTCAATTTTTTTTTTTGTTTTTTTGTTACTTTTAGATCCTAAACTTATACAAATGATTAAATAAACTTCAAATTGATTTTTTGGTATCAAAAATTTTGACAACAAGTAATCAAAATAAAACAATCCAACTACATAAATTATTGGATCAAATTTGATATCTTTGAATGATTTTTCTAAGGTATCAAGAACTTCATTTATCTTTGAAAAATCAGGTGGAGTCAAATTTCCATTGTTTGATTTTTTTTGATTGTTTTTTAGTTTTCCCAAATTTTCACTTAAATCCGAATAGAGCAATTTTACAATTTCAAAAGTCCAATTTTTTATAATTTCTTGTTGTAAAAGTGGTTGTTGTTCTGGGTTAATATTTACAAAATCTTTTCCTGAAGTCATCTAAAAATGTATTAACAGGATCTCTCTTTTCTTACTGATTCAACCCAACTGAGTTTTTGAAAATATGAAGAATGAACTGATTTTCTTTTTGAAAAATGCATCAGTTGGTCTCTCCTGTAACCTCAACAACAATTGTTTTGAAATGAATATCCGAATTTGGAACTGTCATCCAAATTAAGAAAGAAAAATATCCTTATTCTTCCAATTGATTTTCCTTTTTTAAAAAAATATAAGAATGTTTATTGAGCGTCTTCGCTGTTGTATTCAAAACCTTCAAATGAAACATTAGTTTCTTTTTTCACGGAAACTGCGAAACTGTCTTGAACTTTTTCTTTTGTAAATTCTGGATCAAAATATTTTGCTTTTTTATCATTAGTTTCTGAATTCTTTGGAACAAAAGGAGGTGTAATTTGTTTCGCATAAAGTTTTTCCCAATCAATGGATTCAAAAAATGGATGTGCTTTAATTTCTTCATAATCATCTTCAGAGCATCCTAATCTTTTTGAAATATTTCTTTCAAGTAATCCTTTACATAAAGATTTCGCATCTGAAGGAATTTCATTTGGAAATTCAAGTGGAGCTTTTAAAATAAGATCATACATTTCATTCATATTTTCAGAATAAAAAGGTGGTAAACCAACAAGCATTTCATAAATTAAAATACCGAGTGACCACCAATCAACAGATCTTGAATACCCTTTTCCCATTACAATTTCAGGTGCTAAATACTTTTTTGTTTTAATTTTTTTTTTAAATTCTTTACTTCTGGTGTACCACAAAATGTTTGAGTTGGTTTTTCATCGGTAACTTCTTTCTTTGCTAATCCAAAATCTGTCATAACTGCATGACCATCTCCATCAAGAACTACATTTTCAGGTTTTAAATCTCTAAAAATTAAAATATAAAAAACCAAAGGAAGAATCGAACCTGTAAATAATTTGCATTGAATGTAAATGACCAATCGCTAAAACTAATTCAGCAGCATAAAATTTAGTTCTGTTGACACTAAATCTGACTTCATTAGACAAATGGAAAAATAATTCTCCTCCTTTTTAAAAAAAAGAAATTAAAAAATTGACATTTCAAACCTGAAAGAAAATCTAATACAAAGTACAATTTTGAATCGTTTTGAAAAGCATATTTCAAACGAACAATAAATGGATGATTAATTTCTTGTAAAACTTCTTTTTCTGTTTTTGTATAAAGAATCATGTTGTTTTTAGCCAACATATCCTTCGCCAATACTTTCATAGCTAAGACTTCTTTCGTATCTTTCTTCATAACTTTCATAACTTTACCAAATGAACCTCTTCCTAGAACACATAAAAGATCAAAATCATCAAGTGAAAGTGGTTTGCTTTGTTTTTGGCCTTCAAAAAAGTTTTCTGTTTTTGATGAACTATCTACATCATTTTTTGTAATTTCCTTTGAAAAAAAGTAAAAAATGATTGATGGATTCACATACTTGACTTGTTGGATCTAAAACACCTTTGATTGCATTTATCCATTCATCACGAACAGTTTCACTTTCTGTTTCCATTTCATATTTTCTTTTAAGGTGTTTTCCTGAAATTACAAGCCAATTCGCTTTCTAAAACAAGTTGTGTTAAAAGAGTTTTGTTTACTGTTGGGTGAACGTCAATTTTTGTTTCTTTTTTTAAATTGATCACACCTGTCGGAGCTTTTTGTGATTGTGTTTTATAATAAAATAAACGTGGTCCAACTAATTCAAACCATCTTTCTGTTTGAAAAAATTTAAAAATAAAAAAAATAAACTTTGAAGTGCAGGGTTTGGAAACCCTCCTTTCTTCTTCATAAAACCACTATGATCTGGAGTTACACCTGGGAAATTCCTTTTAACATGATTTTTATTACTTACCTGACATGTGATTAATAGACCAATAAGAATAATGAAAAACCCACCAATCAAAATTATCTTTTATTTTTTTTCAAGACCAAGATTCAATCAAAAAAAAAAGTTATTTTCAAATCACAAAATCTTCAATATTTGTTCTTAAAAGTATTTCCTTTTCATTCATCAAATCAACAATTTCTTGAATTTCTTTGACATTTAAATGATCAAATAATTTCATAATGTCAATCCAAATTGATTTAGCATATGGAACTTTATCAATGGAACGATAAAATATTTTTTTACCATTTGATAAATTTCCATGTGAAACTTCAAATCTAAGATACATTCTCCATAAAATGATATTTGCTTTACAAACTTGATTTTCAAATGCTTTTTCAAATAATGAACGAATCTTATTTGTATTTCCTCTTTTCATTTCTGAATATATTGCAAATAAATATAAAATTGGAGAAGGTACTCTTTGAATTAATTGATTGAAAAATCTTCCACTTCGACTTGTTATATTCAATTTCATTTCTAATTCAATATATAAAGATAATCCTAATGGATGACCTGGAAATCTAAGTAGAAAAGTTTCAATTAATGATCTGACTCTTGAATTTGTGAAATAAGTTAATTCCTTTTGTTTTGGTTTTTTATGAACAAAAATGAATTTGAAATATAATAACCAGAGATATTGTTCATAAACATCACCTAATTCAAGTTTTGGAATCAATTTGTTGAATGTTTGAATTTCAAATCTTGAAGATAATGAAAATATTGAATGTGGACTATTACAAGGATCTTTGAAATCTTCTAAAACTGTTTCAAAAATTCTTGATGCTTCTTTTGAATCATTTGTCAAATCTTCAAGTAAAGCAAAACACATAACATATTCAAGTAAAGAATTTTTGTTTTTTGGTGAATTTTCAATTTCAATCATTATATTTGTGTAAATCACTTTTGCTGATTTGATTCTTTTAGAATCTACAGTTGTATTTGATATTGATTTTCCATCAACACAAGAGCATAGAATTTGAATCGCTTTTTCTTTATTGTCATATTCTAATTCTGCATAGCATCTATACATTAATGTTGATCCTTTTTTATTGGTTAATTGATTTAATTTCTCCAAAAAAATGGAATAAACTTTTTTTGCTTCTTCAATTTGTGATTTCTTTATAAGAATTTGAGCATAGTAATTGTAAAGATAAATATTATCAGGATCTTTGGAAAGAATATCTTTTGCTGCATTTTTGAAGGTTGTAACATCACGATCAGATTCAAAATCCAACAAAGTCATCTCCAATGTTTTCTCATTTGGAAATAAAGTAAAAACCTGTTGAAAAACATTTTTGATAAATTTTCTTTTAGCACCATTTGTGATAACATTTGAAGGTTTCCAATCAAATTTTGATTTCTATTAAAAAATGTTAAAAATGAATGATTAAGATTTACTGAATTGAAAATTGAATAAATCGTTTTGAAATCTTTACTCATCAAAGATTCATGCACAAAACTATCATTTACACTTTTTTGTGTATAAATTACACTTACACCAAGTAATTCTAAAAATAGAAAAACCAGTTGTAAATAATTCTCTGATGATACTTGAAATAGAAATGGTTTTAAATCTTCAAACATTACAATTCTATCAGCACATGATTCAATTATATTTGAGTCTTTCAAAGGTCTACAAGGTGACCAATGTTGTTGTGATTGTTTTTCTTCTTCATTTAACCATTTTGTATAAATAGATTTTTCTTGTATAATGTCTAAAATATCATCTGAATCTGATATATCAGAAAAATCTTCCTCTTCTTCTTCTTGTTCAAGTTCATCAATCAATTCATCAATTTGCTCATCATCTTCTTCATCTGATTCTAATTCATCAAGATCAACGTTTAGAAGCCATTGCTTCCATCCTACTGCATCTTTTTCACCAATTCTAGGGGCTTCTTGTTGCCAATAATCTCTGAATGAACTTAATTGTTGACTCCAAGAAGCGAATGAAAAAGGATTGAATAAATTTAATTCAATCATTGCCTGCATGATTGCTATTGATTTTTCAGTATATCCAGATTCTTTTTCAAAAATACAATAATCATATAAAATGGATAACATTGTTTTTTCAATTGTATTTGAGTTTTTTTCTGTTTTTGATCTGTACAAAGTGGCAAAACATTTTCCATAAATATTACGCATATTTGTACAATTGAATTCTGAAAAAATAGATTTCTTAAATAAAAAGTATTCTCTCCATAATTCTTCACTTTCTGGTACTCTTGATAATGCCTTTCTCCATCCAGATTCAAGTAATTGATGTGGTAATATTTCACGGCTTTCTTTTAAATGACCCACCAATAATGGAACACTATTTGGATTCTCTTTCAAAGCTGCTTCATAAATCAAAATTTTCTTTTCTGATATAGTGGTATAATTCTTTCTTTTTTGCAGTTTCAAATATTCGTCTTGAAATTTAACAAAATTTAACCAAGTTTCAATGTTTTTTGGTTCTTTTTGAATTGAAGTATTGAATTCTTTTGTTTTTCGAAAAATATACTCTTCAAAACTTTCTCCTTCAAATGAATCTTCTTCTTCTTCAAGATTTGAATCTTGAACAACTCTAAAGAATCTAGTACTTTCTGTTGGTCCTGATTTGTTAATTTTTTTTGTAAATTACTTGTTAGAGGAATATACTCATCTAATGGTGCAGTATCATTTTTATAATGAATTCTCTTCAACTGGACATCATCTAAAACCTTCAAAATTTTACCTTTGAAATATCGACTTTCAGGTTGTAAATCATCCTCTTCTTCATTTTTTACATGACCTATAAATCTACCATTCCTATAAACTAGTTGATTTGTATTCATTTTTTTTGTGATTTCTTTCCACTTCAAGACATCATGAAGATGTGGATTTGTTGAATTAAAACGAAGGTATTTTGGAATATCTGTTCGATAAGGTTGTTCAAAAACCAAGTTATTAGCATCTCCTTTTGTATCAATTTCAAACTTCTCATCTCTTTTTTTTTGTAAGTTTTTTTTTTTTTTTTTTACTTTGGAAATAAATCTTTTATGGATGTTTGTGACCTTGGATCGATTTTAATGCGTTTTTTTTCAAAATCAATTATTTTTAATTTCTCTTTTTCTTCTTTTCTTTTTCTTTTTTTTTCTTTTTTTCTTTTTTTTCTTTCTTCTTTTGATTCTTTTTCGTCTTCATCTTCAGAAGATGAATTTTTAGGATTTGAAGTCACTGGAGCTGAACTACAATTCAACCAAGATGTATTTTGATGTTGAATTAAAGATTTTGTCTTTTCCTCTTTCTCTTCTTCGTCATCGAAAATTGGAAATAGTGAAGACATTTTGTTTGTAAAAAGAGTTTCGTTGAATAAAACCAAAGAATGATTGGATAATAAATAAATTTTAATTACTTAAACCATAAGTTCTTATGGAGATTTTTAATTCAGCTGTAACATCACCTGAACGTAATTGAATAAATTGTGGAGTTTCATAATTATGAATATAATCGTTGTATTGAAGAGTCACCATACCTATACCTTTTCCTTTTGTGTCTTCAATGATGGACAGGTCAATAGATTGACTTTTTGCTTTATTCAAGTCCAAAACTATCAAAGTGATTTTTTCAGGTTCTGTCCACAGCATATGATTGAAATATTTGTTCATAACACCAGGACTAGATTTTCGATCTAAAAAACCAAAACTTATGCCACAAACGACTTCACTGACAACAAAAAGATGAGAATAATTTTGGTTTCCAAATACGGTATCGATTTTTTATCTACAGGTAAAGCAGCTAAAATCTTTGCTTCATGTAAAGTGATTTCAATTTTTCCTGTTTTTTTTGGTTTAATTTTTTCTCTGGTTGTTGATTGTGAATCAATTTCGTATTCTGTAATTTTGAGTTAATTTTTTTTTTTTTTTTTGAAAAACCTGATCTTTGCTTTTTTAAGTCCCAAGGAAGATTTTCTAACTGTTGTTTATGTTTTAATCGATATCTTGTCTCTGTCAAATTTTTTACTTCTTTGCTCATTCTGTTTTTCTAAAGTTTGGAAATTTTTGTTTGATTGGATGGATTTTTTGATGAAGATAAAATTTAGAATTATGTTAGATTTTATTCAAAAAATAGTTTTTTTCATAGTAAACGTTACAAAAAGAAATATATTTTATTGGCTGAAAATTGTCCGGAGAAGAACAATTGGCTAAAAATTCAGTATCTCTCTCTTACACAATGTCAGCTCCAGACGAATCCTCTGAAGTTTTAAGGCTTGGAGATACTTTTTCTCTTTATGTCCAAGAAGACAACAACATGGGATTCTATAGTGTCAATAGGTAATTTCTTCTTTAAAAAAATTAAATTTTGCAAAGCGTTGATCATCGTGGAGGAATCACAACAAGAAAAAAAAATGCAGGATTTCCTCCAAATTTTTCTCAATTTCTATTTAAAATCCAACCAGCAAATCAATATATTGCTCATAAAAAATTCCATAAAGAAATTGAAAAATTAGATTTCAAAGAATATGATTTTAGAGCAACTGAAAAGTTTGGTTTGTCAGATAAAGCAAAAAATGATTTAGAAAAATTACAACTGACTATGGAAGCGGAAAAAGAAAATAATTTAAAACAAATAAAAAGACTTGAAGGTATACTGAACAAAACAAAAAAATTAAAAATTAAAAAAAAGGACGTACTGTTACTTATGCTCAAGTTATACAATTAGTTCATGTTCCAACCGGTAAATATTTGACTATATCAAGAGAATCAGCTGAATTACACAAAGATTGTTTAAAAATCGTTTTAACAGAAGCAGGTGGTCCAACATCATATTTCCACATACTTCCTTATTTTAAATACAAAATAGAAGGTGAACCTATTCTATACTCTGATCAAATTAAACTTTGGAGCAAAAAAGTAAAGAAGAAAAAAAAATTTAACAAAACTTTCAACATAGTTCAACCTCAATTTAAGAGCTTGTAAAGGTAAATTTTGGGATGGAAGAAATGAAGTAAATATGTCACCTTCATTACAATACACCAAATGGGGTATAGCAAAATACTCAGGTGCTTTAGAGGAACAACTTGAAGATTATTTGAAAGCTGGAAATATTTTTAGGATATTTCATAAAGAAAAAGATGGATACTTAATGTTAAAAGATGATTCTTCAAATGTTGAAATTTGTGATTCTTCAGAATTATCTGAAAGAGGACCATCAACAATTTGGCAAATTGAAAAGAGTGATCCAAGCATTGGAGGTGTTGTAAGTTATTCAGATGAATATAAAATCAGACATGTTTCAACTGGAAAATACTTAGCTTCAGATTTTTATCCAACCAATTTGAAAAATGGAACTTCTGTTTCAGAAGTCGAAGATGAAGAAATTAATGGAACAGAAGAAGAAAAAATAGATATAATTGAAGATGTTGAAGAAGAATTTGAAGTCACTGGAGAAGATTCACCAATTGAAGATGATGAAACACCTTTTAAAGTTGAAAATGATGAACCAACCTATGGACTTCGTGTATTTGGTTCAAATGAAGATAAAGGTGAAGTTTGGTATCTTTCAGCTCCTAATTTTGTAAGTTATTGCAAACTTTTTTGACTTTTTAAAGACAAAAGAAAAGAATGTTCTTTTTGATACATATCTTTGCTTAAAAAATGATTCACATTCCACATGGTTACATTTACAAACAGTTAACACGGAACATGATAGATTTACAAAAGTTCAAACAACACCTGATTTTTTTGAAGAAGATGTTTTTAGTTTCAAAAGAATACCAAGACGTGAAGTACATAATTTACTTTTTGTGAATGATTCACTTGTTTCAATTAAAGAATACTCAGAAAAAATAGAAAAAGGTAGAAATGAATTAAAAAACAATATATCTATTGTTGCAGCTTCTGAAGCATTTATTCATTTAATCAGATTTGTTTCTGATTCTACTGAAATGGATCCTTTTAAAAGAGAAGGAATTCCAATATTAGAAAGACAATTACTCATCAGAGAAAAGCATCTTCTTGATTATGCAATGAGAATTATTGGTTTACCTTTTGAAAAAAATTTTATCACTCAAGATGATTTTTCATTATCAGAATTCAAAGAATATTATAAATTAATCAAATTAGCTTATAAATTTATTAAATTAAGTGTCAAATCAAATTTAGAAAATGGTGAATATATGTACCAATCATTGGACATTTTTCAAAATCAAATAGGTTGGGGTCTTGGATCAGCACAAGCATTGATTCATATCATCAGAGATAATATCAAATTATTACATAAAATTACAGAAGACCAAATTCAATTTTTTATTGAACATTTACAAAATTCAAGTAATTATGAAAATACTTCACTTTATGTAACATTTCTTTCTGCGTTATGTGATGTAAAGAATCAAGCAATTTCAAAAAATCAAGATTTTATTGGTGATAAATTACTAAAAAACAAAGATAAAAAATCATTACTTTATTGTTTGTATTGTGAAGAGGATAAACCAGATGTTTATGTTGATATTCAAGGAAAGAAAATCAATCTTGAATCTTTGATTGATCATCCAGAAGAATTAGAAAATTTGACCAATTATTTTTATTTATTATCAAAATTATGTTTAGGAAGAAATCAAAAAACTGCAAAGACACTTCGTGAACTTATTAATTTTGAAACCATTTTAAAAGCATTAGAATCTGAAAAACTACCTGCGTCACTCAAAGCGTCATTATCAAAATTTTTAGAACATTGTCATGTAATTACTGCTGATTTAGATGTTTATCCACTTTTAAGTCTCACAAGAAAATGGCAATCTGCTCTTGAAAAAACTGATAAAAAACAAATGAGATACAAAAAACTCAAAATTTTCATTGAAAAGTTCTTAGAAAAAAATAAAGCATTAGATGTTGAAAATCAAGATCAAAATTCATATATTAGACAAGTTTTATGGATGACTAAAAGTATGGTTCAATATGGTATTTATCATTCACCTGTCATTTTGAAAGATGAAAATAAAAAGACATTACGTGCTGAAATTATAACTTTAATCACAAATTTATTCGAAATTTTAGATGGTTCAAGTGATGTTAAAAATGGTGGAAGAATGAATCTTGATAGATTCAAAGAAACAGAAGGAAATATAATCATTGGAAAAATCAAAACCACTATTTTAGAAATTTATCAATTAATTTTTGATAATTTCTTAAATAATAGAATTACAAAAATTATTCAATCCTATAGAAAAACAAGAGAAGAATCAGATACCTCTACTGTTAGTTTAGATAAAGAAAAAGCAATTGCAATGGAATTATTAAAAGACACAGATCAAGATCATTGCTTTACAGACAAGAAAGGTCAAAAAAATTTAATCTCTGTTTTACTTGATTTAACAAAATATGAAAATTCCAAACTTTCAATCAACGCTTTACAATTTCTTTTCAGATTTGTGACTCAAAAAGAAGAATTAAATGATACTATGGAAAAAGTTGAATTATTAGTTTCTGAGGTTATGGTTAATTCCTATGATAATTTGAATGCAATGAATTTAAGATTAGCAAATTTATATAGTTCACGTATGGGTGATATTGAAAAGAAAATTTGTTTAAAAATTATCAAAGATTTCATTTTTGATATTAAAGAAAGTGGACAACGATCTCAAAGAATTATGAGAAATTTAGGAGTTCATGAGTTACTTGTCAAAATTTTAAAGAGTCGATCAATCACAGACAAGAAAATTCATCGCGCAGTAGTTTTATTACTCATTCAATTTGTAACTAAAAATCGTCAAAATCAAACACTTTTATTTGATCATTTTGAATTTTTATTATCAAAAATGAATAAACAATTAGGAATGACAAAATTGATTTCTGAAATAATTCGTGATAATAGATCAGTTGTTTCACAAATTGAAGAAAAACATGTTCAAATTTTAATTGATTCTACCATTGAAAGAATGCCACAACATAAATATCTTGATATTTTATCATTAATGGTTGTAACTAATGGTTATGCAATTAAAAGAAATCAAATGTTAATCACAAAGAGTCTTTTAGATCGTAGAAAAGATATTTTGATTTTATTTGAAGGTTCAGAAGGCTTAAAAGAAAGAAATGATTTGATTCAAAAAAAAGATGATGAAACAAATCCAAATGGTAAACTTGCATATCATATTCATTTATTGGAATTATTTGCATCTTGTTCTGATGGTACTATTTACTCAGTTGAAGTTAAATTACAATCTCTTTTTTCAATTGAAGATAATATTGCTCATATATTAGATTCTAATACAACATTAGCTTTAAAAATTCCATTGATGAGATATCTTGATGAAGTTTATGTTAATGTTGAAATTAAAACGGAAGGTGATAGTTCTTTGAATTCAAGTTCAGAATTTTGGAAGATTTTAGAAGAAATACCAAATCAAATATCAAAATATGTTTTAGATGAACAAAGAGGTCAATTTACAATTTATCTATTTGGTAGAATCTTACCAATGTTAGATCATTATTTCTCTCTTCATTTTAGAACAGATGCTCCTTCCAATCATATTTCAATTATTCAATTAATTTTTGGTAAATTACAAGCTTTGTATTCAAGTACTGCAAATCCACAATTCAGAGAAAAAATTGTGAATATTTATAAAACCTATTCAAGATTGGGTAAAGATAAAATTTATGAAAATTATGTAAAACCATTTCTTGAAAATTTAGCAGCTGCATTACCAATTCAATCTATTAGAGAAACTGATGCCATTGTTTTTGGTTTAAATGAAGAAAATATCATTTCTCAATTCAAGAATTTTACAGAAAGAATTCAACCAACCATTGAAAATCAAAGTAATTTTTCAAAACTTTCAGATGATTATTGGAATAAAAACAATTCAGAATATATCAATGATCTAGTTAGATTATTAATGACATTAGGTACAGAAAAACAACCAAATGAAGCAACAAAGAAAATAGTCATTAGAGGACTCAGAACATTAATTCAAATTTTAGAGAAGAAAATGAATGGACCTGATTTTACTGCAACTCAAAATAGATTATGTGATTTTGGAGTGTGTCAATTGATTTTACAATTAGTTTGTTCTGAAGTCAATGAAATTACAGAAGAAACTTTAGAGCTTGGAAAATTAATTTTAGAGAATGGAAATGATAAAGCACAAAAAATCATTTATGATACTTTTCTAAGTTCTAAGGAAGAAAAATTCTTCTTTGCTTTGAGAATTAGAATTCGAAAAGCAGTCAAAGAAATCAAAGAAAGAAAAGAATTTCTAAAAAAACTTAAAAATCAAAAAGATGCATTAATCTTTTCAGGAGATAATGATGAAGTTATTGAGTTCAAAGAAGAAGGTTTTATTGAATCTATTTTAAGATTTCTTCAATTATTTTGTGAAGGACATAATTTAGATCTTCAAAATTATATAAGACAACAACCTGATAATTTCAAGAGTATTAATTTGGTTCAAGAATGTTTAGAGTATACTCTATCAATGAAAAAGTATATTAATTCAAGTACAGTTGATATTGCGTATCAAGCTTTTCAATCATTAACTGAATTCATTCAAGGACCTTGTATTGAAAATCAATTGTTGTTTAATAATACTCAATTATATTATTTTGCTAATGATATTTTATCCAATGAATATAACTCCGATAAACAAAAATTAACAATTTTGGAAAGAATTAATTTAAAGAAAGAATTAATGATTCTTTTAAATTCAATCATTGGAGAAAGTTATCAACCTGAAGTTTATGAATTAATGACAAATTCATTGGATATTCAAGTCATTATTTCAAATTTGAAAAAGATAACAGCAAAAGAATCAACATTACCTGAAAACTTAAATTTTTATGTAACCAAAGATACTGAAATATCAGCTTTAAAAGCAAGAATTCTTGAAGAAGAAGAAGAGTTAGGATATCAATATTATTATTTATTGAATTTTATTGCTTCCAACAAAGATTTTGGATCTAAAACAGCATCTGAATTAAATGATACTGCATTTTCATCACTTAAAAAAAATACTGGTAAAATTGAAGTTATACGTGATAACAAAATTGAAACTGTATTTTTTCAAATTCCAGAACTGTGTTCAAATCTATCAAAAAAATCAAGAGATAAATTTGTTGATGAAGATGTCAATAGATCAACTGCACAAACAAAAGTTACTGATTTATTAACAAATTCAAGATTATTTGAAAGAGAAATGAAACATACAGCAAAACAAAAAAAGAATTTTCTATTTTCTTCAGTTATTAATCCATTTTATACAAGTAATTGTTCACAATATTTTGGTTTATTCCTTGCATTTACTATTAATTTAATCATATTTTTATCAATGACTCGTGTTTTTGATACTGAACAAAATATGTTTTATGGACAATATACATTACCTATTCCTGGAGTAACTAATGTAATTGGATTACCAAAGAGAGCAGATTTTAGTGATATATATACTGAACATTTGTTTATCGTTTTAGGATGGTTTCATTTAAGTTGGACTTTACTTGTATTTGCTTTATATTTGATATTCTATTCATCATTAGAAGTCAAATTGAAATTTCCAAAAGACTCTGATTATGATAAATTAGAATGGCCTTTTTATCAATTCGCAACTTATTATTTATGGTATTTGATTCAAGATCGTTTGATTTGGTTATATATTGCCATCATTGTTGGACAAATTTTATCATTGACAATATCACCATTGTTTTATAGTTTATTGATGTTTGAAATGATTTATAGATTCAAACCATTGCAATATATTTTGCAATCAGTTTGGATTCACAAGGATGTTTTACTTTTGACAGGTTTATTATTATTGGCTACTATTTGGTTTTTTTCGTCAATCATTTTTAACTTTTTTAATCAACAATTTTTCTTGACTGTAAATGGACAAACAGAATTTATTTGTGATACAATGTTTAGATGTTATCTGATGATAATTAATTATGGTTTAAGAGGAGAAGGTTTTTGGGAAGATTTATTTGAACCAGTCACTGTAAAATATAAACCAAATCATTTAACAGTTTTTATAGGATGTTTGGAGATTAATTTTTGATCTTGTATTTTGGATTTGTGTTGTACTTATTCTAATGAATATTGTATTTTCAACAATTTTAGAATCTTTTGCCGAAATTAGAGAAGAAGGTCAAAAATTAAATGATCAAATCACTAATACTTGCTTCATTTGTGATATTGAACGTAATAGATTTGAGATTAGAGCAAATGAAGGTATTAGATTTGATGTACATATTAAAAATGAACATTACATGTGGAATTATGTTTACTTTTTCATTCATGTTTGGGGAAAAGAACAAAATGAATATACAGGTATTGAACAATATATTTCAGATCAATTGAAAAACAATGAAATTTCATTCTTCCCTGTTCTGAGATCGTCTGTCCTTGAAGATAGTGAAAAAAGAGAAAAAAATAAAAATCAAAAAGTTTATGATGCTTATGATGCATTTGAAGACATTGGTGAAAAAATTATGAGTCTTGGAATGAATCAATTAGATTTTGGTCAAAATAAATAATTTTTTTAAACTTTCATTTTTTTATTTTTTCAAAAAAGGAATGGTTAAAGGTTCAATAAAAATTCAAATAATTTATTGAATTTTTTTCATTTTCTTGATTTCTTTCTTTCCAAAGAATAATTGTGTTAATATGATTTCTCTTAAATCAACTTTTCTCCATTTTCTTCTTTTCTTTTTCATTATGGAGTATTTAGAAAATTCTTCAAGAAAAGAAAAGATGTCATATTGATAATTTCTTAAACCTTTGATCAAATCAACTTTGATGGTTAATTCATTTGGAATTGAAATTAATGAATCAAATACTCCAGATTTTGCAATCAAATACATTCCATGAATTGAATTCTTTGAAATAAATTCAATTTCTCTTTTAATCAAATTCTTCTTTTTTTCTTCAGATTGATGAGTTTTTCCTTCCATTCTTTTAGTACCAAATGTCAGTGAATCTAAAGAATCAAATTCAACTGAAAATCTGATCAAATGTAAAATATGAAGTACTTCATCCAAAGATAAATTTGAATTGCCATTAAAGATCATTTCTTCATTTTTTGGAATTTCAAATATTTCTTTTTCATCATTCCCTTCTTTAAAAGTTTCAGGAAACACTTTTTCTTTGTGTTTTTTGATGAACAAACTTAATTGAATATTTTGTGGTTGAAATTCTTCAAGAATCATTCCACCTTGAATATCATCATTCATTTGAAGAATATCATCATAATAGAACATTCCATTTTCATTTTTCATAAAACAAGTGAAATGACCAATTGGAAGATTTTCTTTAGTATGAGCAAGAACTTCATGTGAAATGCAACTTTTAAATTCAAACTCATCCAACGATACTTTATCATCTCTATTGGTCACAACCATGAAATTTTCATCTTTTGATTTGAAATTTAATTCATCAATGATTGAGTTGAATACTTTGATTACTGAAAAATCATAACCATATTGGTAGCCTAAACGTTGAATATTTAACCATACTTTTCCATAGTTTCTATTGAATTCTTCTCTAAAATTTTCTGTCCCATGATATTTCATCCAATAATTGTAAAGAGATTTCAATGAATCACCCAATGAATCTTGTTCAAAATGTTGATCAAATAATTTTGAAATGAAGAATGAATTAGATCCAATGAATACTAATAAAGCATTTAACCAACAATTATGACCATCAGGATCTATCAAAGGTGCTTGAAATAGATGTTTCATGTTTCCAATTTTGAAAGGCAATGAATTCACTCCAAGTAAAGGTGTTTTGATTGATTCTTCCATGATTAAAGATTCTTTTGTGATTTCTATCTTTTTATCTTTAATTTTTTCAACAGATAAAGTTGGAGCTCTTTCATAAATTCCTAAACCACTTCCTCCTATTCTGTAGTAGTTCAAATCTTCTTGGATTTCATCACGTTGTTCAACTTTTGATAGAACATCAAGGCATATCTTTTTGAAGGGTTTTGAATGATCTAGTCTTAATTCTTCCACATATTCAAGTCCCATGAAGTCAATAATGTCATCTTCATTTTCTTTAACAAATTTTTCAGTTTCTTGGTGAATTGGAGCAAATTCATTTTCAAAAACTTTTTTCCAGAGATAATTATTTTCTCCTACCATTGAGTTGTAGTACTTGTTCGTTTCTGAAAGGCTACAAATGTCTTTTGCTCCGAGGTATGGTAAAATGTACTCTAAGGTAATGTCATATGGAATAGAAGGTTGTTGTTCTTCTTCTATTCCTGCGTATTCCTAGTCTGTTCGAGGTAAAGGCATTGTTCTGTTTTCTTTGAAGTCAGTTTTTATTGGACACTAAAAATAACCACCAATTATATCAATGTTTCGGAATTAAAAAACTTATTTTAGATGAAGATATTTTCCGTTCCAATTTTGTTCAATAGATTTCCATATTTTTTCATTTTCAGTGATGTAATTCCCTTTTGAAAAATTAAAAAAATTCCCACATACCATAGATCGTCAATGTCTCTAAATTACTGTTTAGTAACACTTGTGAAATCAACATTCCTCCATAATCATCAATATAGTTTCCTATTTTTCATTTTAAATTCAATCAATAATTTACTTGCAAGATCTAAATTTTTCAAACTATTTGATTTTTCAATCCCTTTGGAAATGAATTCAATAGCATCATCACCAATTTCATTTTCTACAGTGTTCAATTTAAATCTAATCTTACTTTGTAAGTTCAACAACTCAAGGGTTGGATGAACCATCAGTGCTTTTCCAATTGCAGTTCCTCCTTTGTTTTGAATTTTGTTTGATTGAAGGTAAACATTTTCAAGTGACTTATTTTGAGTTAATCCTTCTCCTAACAGAACTGCTTCCTCATCAGAAATCTGACAACCTATAGTTGTTTTTCAAAAAAAAAAAAAAATTTCTTTACCTCGCATTATAAAATACTTTAAAGTGGTATTTTTGATCAATAGGTCTTTAATAGCTTCTCCTCTTTTTGTACCAATGTCTTCTGAAACACCTGAAAATGAATACTCAAAGCACTGCAAATGATTATTTTCTGATAATTTATCAAGCAAATAGAGGAAATGTTCAGTCATCATTGAACAGTTTTCAATAGAAAGAGAAAGTAATTTCAAAGGTAAATCTAATAAATCACCAATAGATTTTGGTAAGCCTTGAATGTTTGCAATATTGAAGTGTTTAACATGGAACGAATGAAAAAAAACATTTTCCAAGATTTTTGAAACATCTTTGTTCGTTAACTCTCCAAAAGTTCTTTTTAACCTTGTGATATTTTTTAAATCTACAGATTTGATATTTGTGTTGAATTTAACAGCAGGAAGAATATAGTCAACAGCAAAATTACCTTTTTTTTATTTCAGAAGAATAATTTCAAACCGTATATTGCCAATAAATCAGTTTGGTTTTCTAAAATTTTTGTTATGTCAACCACAATATCAGAATTTTCTTTTATTGTTTTGGAAAGTATTTTTTCTTTTTCATTTTCAATGTAGTTTTCATGAGTTATCAAAGAATATTTGTTCATGTAGCTTTGAAGATACTTATCAAGTGAAACTAACTTCACTTTGAACATGTTTGTGTGGAATTATTGTTGACCAATAAAAAATAAATTTCCTGTGCACGATTAAAACTGAAAATTATCGAAAATTTTCACAACTAGAAGATTGTTATGAAAAATCTTCCCACATTCTTCTTTGGCCAATCAGAATTTTGATGCCACGTTTATTTTTTATTAGATCAATGAATTTGTTCACCACTTTTCAGTTCAAACCATGAATGAAAGAACAATAAGAGCAGCAGAAATAGCGGCAAGATTCACAAGATTTCAAGAATCAGAAAGACAATTATCATTTTCCACAATTGCCAACGAACGAGACAGAATGGTGCACCACAGAAATCATAAAACTTTGACTTCGAGACTGAAGAAAATCAAGCAATTTGCTGCTGGTCATTTGATGTTTAATTTTGCAGCATCTCCATCAACAAACTTCACTTGTTAAAATTACCTGTAAATAATAATTTATTTCTTTTTTCGTTTTTTCTTAGACATTTCTGAATCGGGTTCTTCATGATTTCGTTTGTTTCCTTCAAAAATTTGTTTCCAGTCATAGAATTTTTGGTTGTAAGAGAAAATGGTATTTGCTGGACTTGTGGACAGCATGGTGAAGTATTTTACATTATCAGATTGTTTATGATGTTTTTTAAATAAATTAGCAGACTTTTGTCCGTTAAATGCAACAATTTCAATTGTAGGATTTTCAGTTAAAAATTTGGGTCTGTCGTTAGGTGTTTCATCCTTGATGTATTTTCGAGAGGAATTTTTAACGGTTGAAGAGTTATCAGAAATTATTCCGAAATTGTCTGAAAGAATAAAAATTCAGAAGCACCTTTCAATCAAAGAAATCTACTGAGATGGAAAAATTGAGAGGAAATTAGTTTATTACTCAACAGAAGGAAATGGTGTTGTTGAATGTTTAAGCTTTGATAATTTATTGAAAACAGATCCAGAAAAGTCTCTTCGAACAGGAAGATTTTATTGATTTTGCTGGGGAGAGAAAGTCATTTGAATTCAGTGAAAAGGAAAAATAAATCGAAAAAAGTGTTCATTTTACTTTCAAATCTCCATTGTCAAATGACCAATCACAGTCCAATTTGAACAGTTGGTGTAAAATGGAAAAACTGAAAGAAACTCCCATCATACGGTTCTTTTCATTCTTTCAAATGGATTTGACAAAATATGGACTTCCAAAAAAACTTCTGTTGCTGATATACTCCACATTTTTACAATTAACGGCCAGTGGAATTCTTTATGGATGGTCAGCTTTAGTGATGGTATTAATTAAACAAGGAACATATCTGGAATATTGTAGTTCAAGTGAACCTATGGTAATCATTTTTATAAAATCTTTAATTTTCCAAAAGTGTGAAGAAAGACAATTTCGATTTTCACTTGCTTTTACTTGTGGTATAGTTTCTATTGGATTTTCAAATTTTATAAATGGAATACTGCTTGATTTTTGGGGCCCAAGATTTCAAACATTTCTTTCATTTTGTGTTATGATTTTAGGTTCTATTTTTTTCACCATTTCGAAATGTTTGTTCAATTTTTATTAAATTATAATAGATTTTGATGGTTATATTATAGGTTGTATGCTTTTTGCTTTTGGAGGAATGGGTGGTAAGTGAAACTGTTAATTTAAAAAATTAGTTTACTTTGGACTCATGCCGCTTGCAGAATTTTTTTCTCCGTTTAAATCAACAGTTTTAGGAATTCATAGTTGTGCTTTTGATGCGAGTACCATTGTATTTATTGTTTACATGGTGAGATTTTTTTTTTTTTAATTTTCAATTGCAAAAAAGAAAATATTTGAATTCACTCATTTGTCAACTTATTCATTCTTTGCTCTTTATACAATTATACCTATGCTTGGTATCCTTGGTACTCTTTTCTGGCCACAAAAAATAAAAAAATCAGAAGATGAAGAAAAAGAGGAAAATAAAGAAAATCTAGAAGAAAAAAAAGATTTGACGGAAAAAGAAATGGATGAATTGAATGAAATTGATATTAAAACAAGTACTGAAGATGAAATTTTGAACCAAATAGCGATGGAAAATCAAGAAGAACTTCAAGAAATCAAAGAGGAGCATTTTGAGGAAATAAATGAAGAAACAATGGAAGAAGAAGATTTGACTGACATCAATCTTCAAGAAGAACCAAAATTCATCACAGAAAATCCAGTTAAAAAATTAACTTTTTTTGATAGACTATTTTTAGAAATATCAAGAGTATTTCATATCTTAAAGCGACCAAAAATATCATCATTTTTCTTGTTATATTATGTTCAATCTCTTTGGTTGAATATTTACATTGCTAGTTTACCAAGTAGAATTTTTGCATTATCAAATCAAAATCAAGCATTAAGTAAGAATCTTCTGGTGCAAACTGACATTTAAAGCGAATTATTATGTTGAAATATTTGGTTGGGTCACCCCAGTAATCATATTTGTTGCTCCTTTCATTGGTTTAGCAGTTGACAAATTGGGATTGAAAGTCACATTTCCATTTATCATTATTCTGTCAACCATTTGCACAGGTGTATTTTTTATACCTATTCTATGGGTTCAAATTGTATCATTTGTGATGTTTACAATTTGGAGAGGTTTTTTCTATTCTTGGTCGGTTTCTTACATTTTTGAAAATATTGGAATACAAGACTTTGGAAAAGTGATGGGAATTTTGAACTTTTCCAACTCTGTTGTATCAACACTACAGTAAGTTTGTTTCTTTTCTCTTAGTTTTCTTTTTCGAGATATTTGATTCTTTATGTTGCAATTTTTACAAACACATTTTTCTATGTTGATATCATTCAACTTGTTTCACTTTCATGGACCTCATTTTTTGCATATTTTTTATTTTAATATTAAAAATTGATTTCAATTTTTTGTTGAATTATTCTGATAAATGATTGGTTTTCCCTTTCTGAACAAACTGACCAATAAACTCAATTCGCATCAATTCTCACTTCTGTCTGAACCAATAAGGTTAGAGAACTAAAACTATAAATGGAGCATTTATTTTGACATAGAAGACAAAAAAACACAACAAACATGATCTTGGAAGGAGAAATAGACAGTCCACTTGATTTAGATTTCTTAGAGTCTTGCTTCACAAACGAAGAACTTGCAACAGATTTCCTCAGTTCACCAAAAACTATTACATGTACTTTTATTCATGGAAGATATCAACAAATGAATGACCTCTCAAACATGAAATCAGAAAAACTTACTGATGAAGAATACATTGAGGTATACAATCCTCAAGAATTCCAAACAGAAAAAAATTTGCAAGTATATGCATCAAACAACCAACAACAAAATCTCCCAGATTTGACTGTTATTGGAGAATCTATTGGAAAATTACCACCTTGTATGCTTGCAAACCCAAGCCCAGTTCAATTCTCTAATCCATCAAAAATATCAAAACAAAATAAGATTCAAGCAGTTGTTTCTACGTCAAAGTCTGTCAAACCAAAAAAAATTGTCACTGGAACTCGAAGAAATTCCTCAACACCAAAAACACGACCTTCTTTGCCAACAAGATGTAAAGATGTTGCTTGTAAAAGAGGGCAATATTATGAAACAGTTAAAGAAGCTTCTCAAAATATTGTTAAATTTCCTAAAGGAAGATCCACTTATTGTCTGTGCAACTCTGCTTTCCAATATTTCTATCAAGGAAGATGGATGAGCAGCGGAAATATTTCAGAATTAAAGAAAAAGAATAAATAACCTGTAGAATTTTATTTTGTACTTCACATCTTTTTCACCTGCTTGTCTGTTCTTGTTCCCAATTTGTTGATTGGAATGTACATTTTTAGAGATGTTTCCAATTCCGAAATTTCGAAGAAATGAATTTATTTGAAATCGATTTCGGAGTAATATGGATTGTTGTTGTTTTTTCTTTCTTCTAAAATAATTTTCTCTATTGTTATTGGACGAACAATCGGACTTGGTTTGAAACGTTAATTAGAAGAGCATGAGTGTTAAATTCCTTTTACTTTTATTTTTCATATCATTTACTCTTGGAGGTAAAAAAGAAACAAAAAAAAGAACTAAAAATTAGACATTTCAAAACCTGATGTATCTCC
Source organism: Neovahlkampfia damariscottae (assembly GCA_016618085.1). Classification (NCBI taxonomy): domain Eukaryota; phylum Heterolobosea; class Selenaionea; order Neovahlkampfiida; family Neovahlkampfiidae; genus Neovahlkampfia; species Neovahlkampfia damariscottae. Next base: position 19,762 of record JABLTG010000150.1, on the reverse strand, counting down.
AGGAGAATATCCAGAAAAAAATTTCATTTCTTTCCAAGGAACCATGAAAGTATATTGGAAAACATTAAATATAACAGGAAAACCAGCTGTAAACGAAAAATTTTTTTTGTAACTTTTCACAAGCTTGAATTTGCAGTTGAAACTGAAACTGAAGGATGGGCAGCACTTGGATTCAACTCAGATGATGGTAATATCAAGAATACATAATTTTTAATCTATGATAAGGTATGGTAGGTTTAGATGTCATCATGGGACGAATAACAGATGAAGGAACTTTACTTGTTGAAGATAAATATGTCACAGGAACAACAGCTCCAATTAAAGACACAGAATGGGATCCACCTGGAGAAAACAATATCATTGCTAAAAATGGTGGAAAGAAAGATGGAATTTTCACTTTTAAATTCCAAAGATTTTTTGTTACTGGTGATTCAAGAGATAAAGAAATTTTCAAAGGCGCTGAAAATACATTATATGTGGCTTATTCAATTTCAAATTTACCAAACACAAAACATGCATTTTACAGAAGAGCAGAAAGTGTTGATTTTGAAGCACCAAATATTACTCAACTTGAATATATAGTGTATCCAATCCAATACATGATTTTAGTTGGTGTTTTTGTAATTGTTTGCATTTTCGGTGTGATTTCACAATTTTCACATCGAATTCCAATACTTGATAAGGTTTTTCATGGGAGATTATTGCCACCTATTGTTCATTGGATTGGTGATTATGTTAATGAATATTTCAATATGTCACTAGGTGAATTATTCGTTATTGATGCATACATTTTTTTATCTGTAACTTGGATTGCAATGTCAACATATCATTCAATTGTTGATACTTCAAATATAATTCATATCATAGCCAAAGTCTCTGGACAATTGAATTTGTTAAACTTTGGTTTTGTTTTATTACCAGTAACAAGACATTCCATTTGGAATTTTGTCTTTGGAATTCCTTTTGATAGAGCTATTAAATATCATCGTTGGGTTGGTTTTTGGTCTTATTTATGTTTAATCTTTCATTTCATCTTTATGGGAATTCATTTCAGAAATGATTTTCTTAGAATTTTTTCATTGGAATACACTCACGGAATTCAACAATTTTATCAAACAGATGGATTTGGATTTATAGTATTTGGATTTGCTTCATTTGTAAGCTGTACCATCATGTTATTTGTCACCATTTTCAGACGTTGGTTCTTTAACACATTTTACTTGTTTCATATTTTGTTTTCAGTTTCAACGATCATTTTTGCATCATTACATCATTATTATGCATTGATTCACATGATAATACCTATAATTTTATATTTATTCGATTTTGCAATCAGAAAAGTCAAAGGTGTCATTCCAGCTAAAATTGTTGATATTCGTGATTTTGGTGAAGTCACTAAACTTGAAATTTCTTCACCAATTATGAAAAAATTTTCTCCTGGACAATATGTATTTGTGACCATTCCAAGATGTTTAAACGTTCAAAATCCATTTTCAATTTCGTGCGCTCCGGGTGGAGATACATTCACTTTACACATCAAAGAAATGAAAAGAGTGTTTCCAACCTTCACATCAAGTGTCAAAAAATTAGCAAAGAAATGTGAAAAGGGTGAATTAGATTGTGAGAAAATAGCGATTAGATTGGAAGGTCCTTATGGAAACACATCCATTCATTACGATAATTATCAAGCGATTTTATTGGCTGCTGGTGGAATTGGAGTCACACCAATGATATCAATGTTACAACATTATTCATCATTGTTACAAGAAGGAAAAACAAAAAAACTTCAAAAAATTTACTTTGTTTGGGTTGTTAGAACAGTTGATTCTTTAGAATGGTTTGAAGAATTATTCAATTCAATTAAACACTCAAAATATGTACAATTGATTATTCATGTTACAAGACCAAATGAAGAATCGGATAATTTATTATCAAACAAAGTTGAATATGAAAAGGGTAGACCTATTTATAGTGATATCTTTGATGAAATTGAAAACGATTTTTCAGATCAAAGATTATTTGGGTGTTATGCTTGTGGACCATCAGTTATGATTTCAACACTTGATAAAATTTGTTGGAAAAGAAGTAGTATCAAGAAATCATGGCATTTTCATAAAGAAACATTTCTATTATAAATATTTGAAACTTTTAAAAAACCATTAAATTTTGAAAACTGATGATTCAAAAAAATGTTGTTACTTTGCAGAGATGTGATGGAAACATATCCTTAGAAAGGGACCACAATTGTTTTTTGGCAAACTTGATAGCTTGATTTCAAAATTTGTTTCTTCTCAATCAAGAAGCTTTAAAATCTTTTCCTATTTGAGGCTAGTGCTGATATGATAATATCTACAAAGTTTATTTTTTTTCATTCTTTGTTCGAACATGAACTGATTTGAAATTCGCGCTTCATTGTCTTGTTTCGGTAGAGACCATTTAAAACCGGTTTTAAAACAGTTGTTTTTTATTATTTTAAAAAAAATTTCACCAGTCCAAGAACTTGTGATCATAGTAAGTACCATATTTGTTTTTTTACAATTGAGTGACCAGGTTAAAGCAAAAAAGTGTCAGTTTATAAGCACTAGCTAGAAGAGGACTACTTTTAGTCCCACCAGCTGATTTAATGGAAGTTGTGTGGCCGATCAGGATCTGATCGCATCAAGCTATGGGACTCCATTTTTTTTCTTGACCACAATTTTTTTTGAAAGTAAAATTTGCTCCACAGATACCCATCGTTATTTTGACACTTATTGATGCCTTCCATCTCCAGATATTTTGCGCTTGAAATATGTAAGAATTATTTTTCATAAATAATTTTTATTTATAACCAAATTGAATGAGTATCTCTTGGATCTTTAAAAGGACATAATTCTTCAAAATCAACAGTATTAGGACAAATATCAGCATCTTCTTTTTTAACTTTTTCCAATTGACTTTTAATTTCATCAACTTGTTTATTTGCATCTTTCAAATCAGATACTGATAAATTATCTTTTTGTTGTTTTAAAATCTTTTCCATTTTTCTTATTTTTTGTTCTAATTTTGAAATTTCACCAGCAATCTTTAAATGTCTCATCCAAAATGCTCTGTCAAATGATTTTAAAAATTGATATTCAAGTTTATATTTTTTTTCAAAGAAAGGTTCTTTATCAATTAAATGATCAACAAATTGATCTAAATCTTTGTGTGTTGTGAAAACTTTTGATTTTGTTTCAATTTCAAATTTCTTTCTAAATTCTTCATCCATTTTAAATTCCAATTTAGTTGATCCATTTTCACGAATAGAATGTAAGAATTCACCGAGTGGACCTTCTAATTGTATTTTAATACCAATGGCATTCAATATGGATTCAATAAAATCTTGACAATTTCCAACATTTTTCTTATCTCCTCCTGATGTTTGATATCCTTTTGAGATATTCCAAGAAACAATTGTTTGTGATAGAGTATCAGCAACATCTTCCAAGTTTTTTATAGTTGATATAGCATCAATATCTGCTGATAACATTGCTGCTTTTGATACACACTTTCTTGGAATACATAAACCAGAATTATTCCATTCAATCATCCATGGACCAATCCTATTTGAATTAAATATTAAATTCAATTAAACTTACATTAAAGCACTATGAAACATACCCATTTGTGGAATCATATCAATTTTTGAAAGAACAGGTGAAAGAAATTGTCTTAAACCTTTTTTGAATTGTGATTTTGCGTCTTGATCAACAACGACAATTTTAACACGAATATCACTTTTTAATTGTTTTTCTGTTAAACTACCTTGCATTTTATCATTCTTAAAATTGTCATCTTCATCCAGTTCATCTTCAGTTTCAACATTTTCTTCAACTTTTATTTCTTTTGTTTGACTTAAATCTTCTTCAATTTTCAAAGTATCTGCCCATTGTGTTGATAAATAAGTTGCTTTAAGTTTCTGTGGATTCGATAAAATTGCCGCAAATTTCTTCAAATCGTCTTTATCTGAGAACTGTGAAGCGTAAAGTGAATTTTCAAGTTTTTGTAAAACAGAGCCTAAAGGATCTTCAGATGTAGATAAAAAACTTTTTTCTTCAACTTTTTCATCACCTTCTTTTAAACCAAAGTTTCTGGCTGTTATTGTGAATTCAATAATTCCACTTTCTTGATCTAAGGTTACAGATTGTGAAGTTGTTTTATCTTTTACTAAATTTTGTATTGACATCAAATTTTTACCCATCCAATCTGGTTCTTTTGAAAAGTTGAGTATTTTTTTTTTTTGAAATTACTCTTAAATGGATCCCAATCCCAACATTCAATTTCGAGGATTCCTTTTTCTCTTAAATAATTTAAATCTACTTTTACTAAAATTTCTTCGTCTGTTTTTCATTTTTTTATTTTTAATTTTTTTTTAAAACTAACTTTTGAAATCTGGATTCAAATTCTGAAAAACTTTTTGACTTTTTGTGGCTTCATTACCAACTTTAAAAATGAGATATGGATCACTCTTTCCTTTTGAATTTTAAAAATAGTTAAAATCAAACCAGTCATGTCTCTCACAGGTAAATTAATTCCTCTTAATAAAACAATTTCAAGATAAGGATTTAAACTCTCTTTTATAGCTTTTTTCTGATTTTCATTCAATCTAAAACTTGACTGTGGTTTTGATTTTTGGTTTGAAAGTTTTTTGCTTGAAGACATGTGTTGAGAGAATTAACCAATAAGAATGAGATAGCTGTTACAAAAACAATGAAACAAAAAGAAATTTAAAAATATTTAATATTCTTCTTCATACAAATTACTATTATTTGTCATATCACTATCTTTACTTAATTCTTCATAATCTTTTTCAAGTGCAGCAAGATCTTCTCTAGCTTCAGCGAATTCAGATTCTTCCATTCCTTCACCAACATACCAATGAACAAATGCACGTTTTGAGTACATCATATCGAATTTTTGATTATTTCTTGAAAATACTTCAGCAATAGATGTTGAATTTGCAATCATACAAAGTGATTTATCAACTTTTGCAAAATCAGATCCTTCAACAGCTGTTGGAGCACTTGAATTAACACCAGTTTTAAAAGCAGCTGGACACCAATCAACAAAACTAACTGATTGTTTTGATTTGATTGATTTAATTGCATCTGTTGTTTCTTTTGTTGTAACTTGTCCTCTGTACATTAAACAACATGAAATGTATTTTCCTGATCTTGGATCACATTTAGCCATCATATTTGATGATTCAAATGCTGAATTTGTAATTTCTCCTGTTGTCAATGTTTCATGATCAACATCTTTTTTTGATACCAAAGGAGCTAATGATGAAAGCATAAAATGAATTCTTGGATAAGGAACTAAATTTGTTTGGAATTCATTTAAATCAACATTGAGTGATCCAGCAAATCTTAATGAAGTTGTTAATGAACTAATACATTGAGCAATAATTCTATTGAGATTTGTATAACTTGGATTTTGAATTTTAAGTCTTGTTTTGCAAATATCATAAATTGCTTCATTGTCTAATACAACAGTGACATCATTATGTTCTAAAAGTGAATGTGTTGAAAGTACTGAATTGTATGGTTCAACAACTGAAGTAGCTGTTGTTGGTGATGGATAAACTGCAAATCCAAATTTACTTTTTTTCTTTCCATGATCAACTGAAAGTCTTTCCATAACTAATGATCCTAAACCAGATCCAGTACCTCCTCCAACTGAATTGAAAATCATAAATCCTTGGAGTGAATCACAAGCTTCTGTTAATTTTCTCATTCTGTCTGTGACATTTTCAATGATGTCTTTTCCGACTGTGTAATGTCCTCTTGCGAAATTATTTGCAGCATCTTCTGATCCTGAAAGTAAATTGGATGGATTGAAGAGTTTTTGATAATCACTTGTATTTCTGATGGAATCTACGACTGAAGGTTCAAGGTCTACAAATAAAGCTCTTGGAACGTATTTTCCTGATTTTGTTTCTTGGAAGAAAGTTGTTTTTGAATCTCCTTGAACGGAGTTTGATGCTGTACCGTCTTTGTTGATTCCATGTTCTTGTGCGAATAATTCCCAGCATGCGTTTCCTACTTGGCATCCTGCTTGTCCGATATGAATACTTGTAGGTGTTAGTGTTTAGTTGTTTGAAACTTACTTGATTACTTCTCTCATTGCTTCTACCTGGTGTTTATGATGAACACTTGTGTTGTTTTGTTAAGTGGACCAATTAAACAATTCTATTGGCTTAAATAGCCGATTTTGGCGGGAATTTTTTGGAGGGAATTTTTTTTGACCAATAGTCTAATTCGTATTAAATTAAAAAAAATAAAAAATTAAAACTAAAAAAATATGATTTTTACAACAAATAAACCAAAATTAAAATAAAAATGAAGAAAAGAGCGGACATTGAGAGATGATGTTGAAGGAAATAATGATTTGAAAAAAGAATTGGTGCAACATGTAAGAAAAAGTATGGAGCAATTTGTACAATTGGAACTATTCATTGGGCTAGTTAAAGTAGAAGTGGTAAAATTATGAGAAGAATTTTAAGAAAAATTGCAGAAAATGAAGATGACAAATTGGGTGATATTTCAACATTAACAGATCCTTCAGTTGTTCAAACTTTAATTGATTTGAGAGGAAAATAAATTTTCTTCTTTTGACTCCTTCCAAATTTTTTTTTTCTTCCAATCAAATCATTTCCAATCAACGTTCAAAAAAAATGAAGGTCGAAAAGGTTGGTATTCCATTGTTGAGTGTAACACTCTTCACAACATGTTGTCTTGTAATTTTAATTTTACCTTTCATTGATGGAAACTGGAATTCATGGAACCAAGCCACTTGTATGCCAGATCATTGTTTCTGTGAAAAACCAAGAGATGGTTTACTCAGACAACCTGTAAATACATGGACAAATATGTTGTAAAATAACAAAAAAAATTAAAAAATAGTTTTGTTCTTTTTGGGTTAACAATAATTAACCAAGTTTGTTTGACTGGAAACGAATTATTCAATTACTATTCATTAATTTATGGTTTAGCTGATATTATCTTAGGAATAGGATCTGCTTATTATCATGCTTCATTAACTTTTTCTGGTCAATTTCTGGACAACATGGGAATGCAGTTAGTCATTCTTTGGTGTTTTTGTTATAACTTTGTTCGTTTGACAAAATATTTTCGAACTACAGCTTTCTTAACATCCTATATAGCTTTGGTTTTGATTACTGGATTTTTGAATGTCTTCGTCCCTGAATCAAGAAGATATCTATTTGGTGGAATTGTAGCTCTTTTATTATGGTAAAAAAAACAATACTTTTAAACATTTGAAGTCAGCAAATATTTGTTGATTTTAAAATAAAGCCATGGAAAACTGGAATGAATTATATTTTCATTGGATTATCACTTTTATGTTTTTTAGTTGCTTTTGGAGTTTGGATTTTAGATTTACAAAAGATTGTTTGTGAAGAAATTTCATTTCTTCAACTTCATGGAATTTGGCACTTCTTATGCAGTGCAGCTACATACTCATTGTTTTTATTTTACAACTCCGAAAAAATGAAACCTCAATTCTCTAATTCATCTTTGACAAGAAATGAAGAAAATTATCAGGTAAATATTATGTACCCAACAACAATATCAGAAGGTGAACAAGAGCAAAATACACCACAATTCATTATAAATACTCCTTCAGTTGCTGAATCAACTAATTCAACTTCAATGGTAGGTATGGTTGAAAATTTTATTTGTTGTGATGAAGAATAAATTATACTTTATTTAAAATCTCATTTTTACATTTATTCCTAATTGTGATTCCATTGATGAATGAAGATCAATTCCTGTTTCTTCAATAGAAATTAATTTTTTCTTTTGATAAGAAATGGTCTGGTGGATAACAGAACATTGTTTATTCTTTGTCTTTTCTTCTCCAAATGAGCACATTTTCCTGGTATGCAAATTTTGACAGTGCAATCATTGAGTGAAAAAAGTTAAGCGACTTGAGTTGAATAATGTTTTTGAAAAATACCTGCACAATCACGATCCAGAACGTTTGTAGGTCTTTTTCTTGTTATTTCTTGGTTCATCAGGTAATTTACTTTTCATCAGTTCTCAGATGTTTATTCTTGGAAAACTGTTTCCATTGGTGGAAAAATCAGATTTTTTACTTCCACAAGATGCAGAAAATAATGATATTATTAGGATTTAGAAAGTCATTAAGTTTGTTGCCATTCATTTGTTGAATTCAACCAATCAGACACATCAACAGTTTTGGTGGGAAAACATCAACATGATGCAACAATCAAAAATCACAGTTGCTGAAACATTCAATAAAGATGATTCTTCTTCTGAGAATATCAGAAGAAAATTCAAAGCATTCCTCAGGTACTCATAAAAAAATTAAAAAAAACAATACAGAAATTATCAAACAGAAGATGGTTATATTTACAGAGAAGACTTAAAAACAAATTTTGGATTAAATACTTTCAATATTAGAATTGAAGATATGAACTCTTTTGATGAAAAATTAACAACTTTGTTTTCAGAAGATCCAAATAGAATTCTTCCAGAATTAGAAAAAGGAGCTCAAGATGCTGCTGAATCACTTTCACTACCATTAAAAAACATTCAGTTAAGTTTCACTTGGAACTCAAAACCGATGGGTATTCGAGATTTATCAGTTAGAAATTTGTTTTTTTAACTTTTTGAAAAAGTCAAATCATGTCTCTAAATTGATAACATTAACCGGAATTGTTATTAAAGCATCAAGAACACAAAGTAAAGCAACAGTAAATTCAAAGAAAATTTTTCATTTTTTTTATCAGAACATCTACTTGAGATGCTCAACTTGTCATGACGAAAAAGTAATTCCAATTTCGGCAGGTTTTACTGGAATTCAAATACCACAAAAATGTGATTCCATTAAAATCACAAATACAAATGAAAAGCAAAAAGAATGCCCAAATGATCCTTATACAATTATAGCGGATAAATGTCAATTTATCGATCAACAAACATTAAAACTCCAAGAATTACCTGAAAATGTACCTACTGGTGAAATGCCAAGAAGTTTAATTTTGACCATTGGTAAAGAAAACAATCATCTATTTTAACCAAAATTTCTTCAGACGGTCACTTGGTCGAAAAAGCATCACCAGGCTCAAGAATTGAAATTGTTGGTATCTATTCAACTTTTCAAGGTCAAGGTAAAAAAAAAGATAAAGCATCAGTTTCACTTCGTTATCCATACGTGAGAGTTATTGGAATTCAATCAACAGATATTGATTCTTCATTAGGAAGAAATATACTTCATTTCACCAAAGAAGAAGAAACAAAAATCATACAAAGATCCAATGATCCAAATATTTATGAGACAATTGCAAGAAATATTGATCCAGCCATTTTTGGACTTGATGATATTAAAAAGGCAATTGCTTGTGAATTATTTGGAGGTTCAAGAAAAATATTACAAGATGGAACAAAAAGAAGAGGTGACATCAATGTAAAATCTCTTAAATATTCAACATTTTTTAATAGATCTTATTACTTGGAGATCCATCAACAGCCAAATCTCAATTATTAAAATTTGTTGAAAAAGTTGCACCAATTGGTGTCTATACTTCTGGAAAAGGATCATCAGCAGCTGGTTTAACAGCATCTATTATTAAAGAACCAGGTACTGGAGATTATTATTTAGAAGGAGGTTCAATGGTTTTAGCAGATTCAGGGATTGTTTGTATTGATGGTAAATTGAACAAAACATTAACATTTAATAAGAATTTGATAAAATGAGAGCTCAAGATAGAGTAGCAATTCATGAAGCTATGGTAAGCTCATCATATTCATTCAATATCTTTTTAGGAACAACAAACTATCAGTATTGCAAAAGCAGGAATTACTACTGTTTTAAATAGCAGAACTTCTGTGTTGGCTGCAGCAAATCCTATTTTTGGTAGATATGATGACATGAGATCACCTGAAGAACAAATTGATTTCCAAACAACAATTCTTTCACGTTTTGATATGATTTTTATTGTTAGAGATCTAAAAGACAGTGAAAATGATGAAAGGTTAGCAAGACATGTTTTGAATGTTCATAAATCTGGAACAACCACAAACAAAGAAGGAGACATCAGTTTAGAAGATTTAAAACGATACATTGCATATTGTAGAATGAAAGTGTCTCCAAGAATTTCAGAAGAAGCTGCTGAAACATTAAAGAATTATTATGTAAAACAAAGGTATTTAAATAGGGAAGGAAGTAAATCTATTCCAATTACAGTCAGACAACTTGAAGCATTAATTAGAATATCAGAGTCTTTAGCAAGAATGAGATTGGCTCAAGAGGCTACAAAAACAGATGCTGAAGAAGCGATTCGTTTATTTACATCAAGTACTGTTCAAGCTATAAAATCCAATGTTAATCATATTTCACTCTCGGACAAAGCAACAAAAGATCTTCAAATTATTGAAGAAGAAATTAAGAAAAGATTGCCAATTCAATCAACAACCAATCAAGATTCTTTATTAACTTTATTAGAAAAACAAGGATTTGAGAGAAATTTATCAGAAAAAGCAATTTATATTATGTGTCAAAGAAAGGAATTAGAATACAGACATCAAAGAAAATGCGTTTTTAGAAAAAGATAAAATTTTATTTTTCAATGATACTTTTGACAGTTGATATTTCAATTTTGGTTTCATAAATGTGAGGAAATCCATTTTCTACTTTGAGATTTAAATTTGTGCAGTCAATTTCTGCAATGAAAACTTTTGGTTCTTCAGAAAAAAATTTCTTGATTGTTTTTTCAAGTTGGTCTTCGTATGCACAGTGGATGAACCCATCTTTTAAATCAGCAACTGATCCCAAGAATTCTTTTTTTTCTTGAAATTCTTTCCATTCATGTCCTCTCAAAATTTTTAAAACTGCATTCATCTCTATGCAATTTTTTTGTGAAAAATAATTCAAGATTATTGGTTCGGAAAATTGATTTTCAGCGATAGCATTTTGAGCAAATAATGGAAGAAAAAGCTATTTATAGAAACAAGAACAAAAATAAATCAAAATCAGTAAAATTTCTGTTTCATTGGTCAATTTTTTCACTTCATCCACAACCTGCTCACAACCATGTCTGACATTGATGTTCAAGATAATCAAAAGATTGATGAATTAAATGACGAACAAACTTATTTAAGTAAAGAAGAAATAATGGACGAAGACATTGGTGAATCAGCTGTTTACACATATGACGAAGCACTTGACCACATTGGTTTTGGAATTTACCAAGTTATATTAATGTTCATTTGTGGTTCTGGATGGATGGTAAAGAAAAAAATAAACTAAAAAAAAAAAAGTTTGATGGCATTGAGTTACTTCTTATCAGTTTCATTTTACCAGTAAAAAATTTTTTTTTAAAAGTCAATAGAATATGACAAATCATTGGGAATTAACACCAATTCAAGCTGGTATGTGTGGTTCTGCAGTTTTCTTTGGAATGGTATTTTATTTTTTTTTGTGTTAAATTTCTTTGTAGATGATTGGAGCAACTTTGGGTGGTTTGATAAGTGATGTTTTTGGAAGAAAAATCATATTTGTTGGAGCTATTGCTATCACTACAGTTATGGGATTTGCTTCTGCTTTTTCACCAGGTTTTGTATACTTTTTAATCTTTCGTTGTTGTGCAGGAATTGGACTTGGAGCTTCTGTACCTACAGATATTGCTCTTTTTCTAGAATTTTGTCCAACAAAATATCGAGGATTAACGATGGTTCTCATGAATATATACTGGTATTATTCTTTAATTTCTCTAACCCTATCAAAGGCAAGTCGGGGCTATTTTCATGTGTTTAGCCGCTTGGCTAATTTTACCAAGTGTTCTTATTGAAGCTCATCGTTGGAGAATTCTTGTTGCAGTAGCTGCTTCTCCTGGAATCATTATAATTGTTGCAAGATTATTTGTACCAGAAAGTCCAAGATTTTACATGTAAATCAAAAAAGAAATTAAACTTCAACAATAGGGTTAAAAGAGATATCCATAGAGTATATGAAATTTTGAGAGTAATTTCAGTTTGGAATAGACATCCATTACCAGAAGGAAGACTTGTTTATCATGCAACTCAAAAAAAACCACCTCTTATTAAAACAATTTTGGGATTATTTTCAAGACAATTGATCTTTACAACACTTATTTTATGGGTCATGTGGTTTTGTTTAAGTTATGGATCTTGGGGATTTGCGTTCATCACACCATTGGTTTTTGAAAAAATGCATCAAGGAGATAGATCATACATTTACAGTGATACATTAGTAATTGAATTACAATTATTTAACAACTTTTAGATCGTTACACTTTGTGGTACAATTGGATTTGTCGCTTTATTCTTTTTGGTTAATATTATTGGACGAAAAACATTGATGGGAGTATTTTTCATCATTACTGGTGTTTTGACAGTTATTACTGGTGTTTGGAGTAATGCGATTTATATTGTAACAATGTCTTCAATTGTCAATATCTTCAGTGCTGCTCCTTGGGCTATTATCTACATGTATACTCCAGAAGTATATCCAACAATGTTAAGAACGACAGGAATGGGTGCATGTTCAATGTTTACACGTATAGCTGGAACATTGACACCAATGTTTGGAACAACTTTACTGAGTTATGGATTTCTTTGGCCTTTTCTTACATATGGAGTAGCTTTGTGTACCGCTGGAGTTTGTGCTTTTATTTTGCCTATTGAAACAAAAGGAAGAGAATTACAAGATGAGATTACAAATGAAGCTGGTATGAGTGTTGATCAATTAAATGCAAAACATGATTTTGAACATAAAGAGCATCTAAAATCATCAATTAAACCATTGATTGATAAATCTCAATAAATTATTTATTCATCAATTCTATTTGTGTTGTTGTATCAATGAAGCCTCTAACTTGGTTTGGAACAGGAAAGAGCTGATGATCAATTTTTCAAGTCAGTTAAAAATCATAGGTCGATAAATTTAGAACTGAAAGGAGACATTAACATGTGAAAAATACTGATAATATTTATTTTGATCCGAAGTTTTCATGAAAAATGAAATGTTACATTTTTTATCTCAATTTTTTGAACATTCAATGATTTGGAATTTTTTTCATCTGTGATAGAATTGTAAAATGATTTAATGAAAACTTCGATATTTTCTCTTGGTTGAAGTGGAAAACGAATCAAAATATCATTTTCGTTTGCTGAAAATTCCAAAAAACATTCTTCAAATTTGAGTGTTATCTTTCCCACATCAATCAAACAAATTATAATCTTCTTGTCTTGGTTTTGTGTTCTGTCATACTTTAAAATATCATATTTCAATAAATTTCTTCCTATTTCGAAATCCTGTAGCACTTGATATAAATCCAATTGATTGTTATGATCATATAGGTTCGAGAACAATTCGCTGGAATATTTGCAGAAATTGCTGTTAATAAATTCACCCTTTTCATTTAATTCATTAAAATTGAACTCAAATTCGTGGTATTTAAACACAAATTTTGGTGATTTATTGGAGACCTTCAATATTATAAATTTTGTTAATTGAAAGAAAATTGAATGATCTGTAGATGATTTAATTGAATAATCAGCATTATAAATGGTTGTTGACTCTATTTTACATGGTTTTCCATGATATATTTTTGGTATTTCTTTTATCAGTGAAACATTTTCGTTGAAGAAAAGTTTATGAATTTTCAAATTGCAATATGATACCCAATTTTCAGATTTTATTGAATATGGCTCATCCAATAACACAATATTTGATTCATAAATTTCATCATCAATCAAAGAATACAAAAATGTGAATGCACCATTGTTCAATTTTACACTATTCAACATACATTCTTTTTCATTCAGAAAGAATTTCATTTTGGTTTGAACCACGAAATGAGTTATTTCAAATGAATCATTTGTCAATTCAAAATTGAGTATTGTTGATTTTATCGGTGAATTATTTGTATTCAAAAATTGGAAAAAGTTTGATGTTGGAAAAGATGCGACTTTTGACATTTCTTCAAAAGATTTAAAATTTATGACATCTGTGTAGGTAAAAGGTATAATATGGCTCGATTTTTTTGTGTTGAATTTTGTGTTGATTGTCAAATCACCATTGACAAATTTTACTTCAGTTTCAATGTCAATTTTGTGTGACAGTTCAAGCTTGAAATCATACATCTGATCTAAATTATGCACTCCATGGCATTCATACTTATCATTTAACTGCTTAAAGTATTCTTTTTCAACTGTGAAAAAAATAGTTTCAACTTGAAGTTCAGTTTCTGTTTTACCACAAAAAAAAGGTTCGTGCTCCGAAATAGCCAATTTTATACTTATTTCATGTTCATAGCTTGCTAATTTATTGGAAATAACAAGTTTTTTGACTAATATATTTGAAAATAAACTGTGAAGAAAACTTGGAATTTCTACTTTCATTCTAAACACACAAAAAAGAGTTTTCAAATTCAGTTTTTCTGGTTGAAATATTCCTCCATGGTTTTGGTAGTTCAAATTTAATATTGTTAAAATTGACTTCAATGCTTCAAGGTCAAGTTTTTTCTTCATGTTGCTAAAAAGGATATGATTGGTCCGAAGAGAATGAGAGATTTGATTGTGAAAAGAAAGAGATTCTTATAATTCTTATAATAATAATCCATTCAATGAAAATTTAGAAGCTTTACCCTTTGAAAATTTTTGCTTTTGCATTTGGAACATTTTCTTTTACTTCAAAATGATCAGTTGCTTTGAAATATTTCCATCTTTTAAAATCTTGTTTTCCTACAGCTATTTTATTTGGAAAATCTGTTCTTTTTGTATAATAATCTAAAAATGAACCAAAATCAACATACTGATTGCATTTACTGGCTTTCCACATTTCATGTATCAAAATCTTCGCGACTGGACCTCCGGACATCAAAAACAACGAATTTTGATGTGCTTTAGCAATAGACCTTGCTTGATCAAGAATCAATTCTCGATTTTTTTCATAGGTATTAGGACCATCATCAAAAAAACTATCAGTTAACAATATCGAAAAATTACTAATAGATATGACTGAAATATTTGCTAAACCTTGATTCCTGGAATTTTGCAGCAATATTTACAAACAAAATGACCTTCTGAGCGAGTTTTTTCTTTTCAATTTCATCCAAAAAATCAACCATTCCATTGAAGTTTAAATAGAACAATAGGGAAAGAGTGTATAATCTATGGTCGTGTGTCTTGGCGGAATTTTGAACACCCCATCTCAAAGCTGATATAAATGATTCACTATTGAAAAGTTTAGAAATGAATTGAATGGTACGGAGCACTGAAACCAAGGAAATAATTTCCAGTTCCGTGCAACGAAGCGATGAGATCCTTTTAAATAATAAGAAGAATATTTGATTACAATTGACACATTTTTCACACCACCATCCCAAGTCCATTTGTCTCTAGTGAATGCTTGAAATCGTTTATCCAATGAAATTCCTTTAGCCAATAAATGTTCACCATCGCCATATCGAACTAAATCATAAGATTAAATTTATCAAACCCAATGCAAATGGTACTTGACAATGAACAAATTCCAAAAAAATTTTGAACGAATCACCGTAAGGAATTGAAAATCCATCATCATAGGTTGAATTATACATCGAACCATTTTTTGCATATTCACATTTCTTAAAAATTTCCTTTGTTTTTTGATTGTGACCTTCAAGATCATGTGGCAAACACTCTTGATTGATTAATTTCCTTCGATTCTTGTTTGGAATTGGATGATTTGTTTCAATCAATGGAAAGTAATTTTTGAGTTTTGGTTTTGAAATCTTTTGAACTTTACCTTTGACCATATTTAATTGTGAGAGTGTTTTTATTTTTTTTTCCTTCTCATTTAGTGTATTTTCAAGTTCCAATTTTTCTTTTTTGAATTTTTCGGTGAATTTTTTAAATTTCTTTTTTAAATGATAATACTTGTTTTTTATATTGTGTTTTTCTTCTTTTTCTTTTTCTAAAAAAGTTGTTATATTTTTTATTTCAGTGTGAAAATTTGATACTTGAATTGACTTGTTTGTGGAATTTTTGGACATGTAGAAATAAAAAAAACTCGAAATTACAATGTTTATAAAAACTATGACAACAAGAATTTTCATAGTTTCTCGTTGCACCATTTTTCTTAAGAAAAAATGTGATTGGTTCAAATAATCTGGTAAAATTGATGTCTATTTTTTGTGAAGAAATAATTTTTACTTTTTTTTGTACTGATTGATAATTTTTTCGTTTGGAAATTTTTGTTGGAGTTCTTTGATGAAGAAACTCCACTGCTCAACTGCTCTTTCATAACTTCTTGTGCCCCAATGCTCAATTTTTTCATGAGGATAATGAGCTACGTATACTTTAGGCATTACATAACATTTGAACTTCATCAATGAGATTTCATACATGAATGATACTTTATCATTCCCTCCAAAATCAAATCGTTTTGAAAATTCTGGGAATTCTGATTTATATCCAATGATATAAGGCTCAAATGGAAACCCAAGACCTATTTCATACATATCCTCAGATTTTCTCCAACGTTCATAATCCAACAAATGTTGTCCATAAGGATAAAAACATGTTTTTGTACAATTCCAATATAAAGTCATCAACGCATAAATTGATTTTCGTTTTGGTGGTCCAAATTTTCTTAAATTCTCTAAAATATTAGAACTCAGTATCCAATCAATATCAAGAATGACAACCAATTCAGTTGGTGAATATTTTAAACTGAAACTCCTCAAAGTATTGATTTTATAATATTCTGAAATATGCAAATGAATATCAACATTTTCATAAATATCATTAAATTCATTTTTTATCATATTTCTCACTAGTTTCAATGAGTTTTTGAATTTTCTTTCAAAATCTTTGATATTGATATGTAAAGCAATGGAAATACATTCACTCCAGTTTTTTAATTGCATTGATACTCTATTGATTCTTGGTAATGATAACTGTGACGTCAAAGTGTACAAACAATTTCTTCTTTTTCCTTTGACGAAAAAAGGTGAAAAAAAATCAAGTTGAGATCCATAAATAGTTACATCATCAAGAGTTTCATCTTTAGAAATTTCTAAACTTCCTACTTTTTTTTGATAGTGGTTTAATTTTGTTGATAGTTCAACTATTTCTTGCTTCAAATTATTTTTGTTTATTTTATCAATTAATTCATTCATTTTTCTTTCATTTTTTTTTTCCAACTGTTTAATAAATGATTCTTGTTGATGTTTCAGACGAATAATCTGTTTATGATTTTGAAACGAAAAAAAAACAACAGTTATTAGAGCAATTGAGATTATAAACAACATTAAAAGTGAATTGACATTGTTCTTTATCATTTAACAACCTCAATTTTGAGTGGCAGCAGCTTCAACCAATCAGCTGTTAAAAAAGTTTATTTTTTTGAAATTTCTTCAGTTTCTTCTGAATTTGGTTCTTCTAAATCTTGCTTTGGTTCATTACTTTCTTTTTGAACTGGATTCATTTTTACATAAGTGTATATCAAAACACCAAGTAAAGTTAATGAAATTCCTAACACATTTTTGACTTCCAATTTTGTTCCAAAGAATAAAAATCCTCCTATGAATACAATACATGTCTTAAGATACCCAATGACATTTACAGTCAGTGATGAAGTCACAGAACTTAACAGAAAAAATGAAAAATTAACTAAGAAAGCTGTGATGCAAGTTGAAAGAATCCATGCCTTTTTAATGATGAATTAGATTAAAATAACTTACAATATTTGTTGGTGTGAAATTATAAACCATGAGTAATTTTGTATTGTCAAAAATTGGAATACAAAAACAAAGCATGATACATGATGTTATACTTTGGTATAATAAAATTTGCATCGGATTTGCGTCCAATTCATTCATTTTTGTTTTACCCCACTATTTATTTTTAATAAAAAAATTTCTATTCTTACAATCGTATACAATGTATTTGAAAGAGTAGCCAATAATGCAAAAATTGTACCAACAAGATTAATTTCCATATCTGTAACAACAGTGATAAATATACCTACACAAACAGGTAATAAAGCTAATTTTGTTCTATTGTCTGTTTGAACATCATAAAAATAACTTTGAATAAAAATGATCAAAGGTGTACATAAAATTTTCATCACTTGATAAAATGAAACTGAATTAAACATCAATGAAAGATTATTAAAAACAACATATCCTTCAATTTTAATTTTAATTTTAATTTTTACCACAAAACGCCAATGAAAGTTGGATGATTTTTTTCATGTCCAATTTCTTTACTTCAAATACTCCTAATTGACTACATAGCAAACATAATATAAAAGTGACAAAAAAATGAAAAACAGTCAACGTTGTTCCTGAAATTGGTTTTTAATTTTTTAAAACAACAAACCAAAGGTGAATCCTTGATTTTTGAAAACATGTTTATTCAGGAAAATAGTTCCACAAGAAGCAAATACATTCAGTGATAATGCTATCACAACTGAAATAATACTCATGGCAAAGTTTTTCAAACAAAAGTTTTAACCAATAAAATTGCAAGAAGAAAAGGACGAATTAAAAAAAATTTAATTTATGAATATGTCCAATCAGGTTCTCTTCTACATGCTACAGGTGTAGGTCTCATAATCTTCATATCACCAATTCTTGGAATATCATTTTCATCAAAAACACCACCAACATGTTCTAAACAAAAAATAAATCAAAAAAAAAAGAAATACCTAAATGAAATCTTCTTGTTGGAAATGTTCTTGCACCCCATCTTACACAATGATAAGAATCATGAGAAATTAAGTTATGTTTGACTTTTGGATAAACATGAATTGCCAAAAGATTCATATCAGCAATATAAGCATCTCTACCAACGTTTTTTGATAATTCAACTAAATTTGGTACATGTCCTTTCATCTAATAAATAATTAATTTTTTTGTGTAAAAAAATGACTTACTCCACCCCACATTCCTCCATTAAATGGATAATTATGATTTTGATGGTCTCTCATTGAATGTACACCTTTTCCACTTGCAATCCATTCATCAACTGCAAATTTTTCTCTTAAACTTAATCTAGAATCGGCATCACGAATGATAAATCGATCAACAGTTGGATCAGCAGAAACAAAGAATCTCCAAAACATTCCTCTAATAGCACCACCAAATAATTTAGTATCTGGATATACTAATTCAGCTCCTTTAGCTTTTAATTTATCTAAAATTGGTTTTGGAACAGTATTGTCGACATAAAACCTACAAACCCAATCTGGAAAAATTTGTTTTTGTAATTCAACGTTTCTGATAGCACCAAACATGTACTTTTTTGAAAAATTAAAAAAAAAAGATTAAACCATTGGTGCACTTCCATAAAGTCCAAATGAGATAACTTTCTTCTCTTTTGGTTTCAACGGCATTTCAGGTTTTGGTAATGGCTTCACACCAGGTGGTTTAGTTGCAGGTACTTTTGCAATTTGTTTTTTTTTTTCTTCATTTAATTTTCTATCATCTTTTGATTTTTATTTTCTTTTTTTTTTCTTACACTCTTGTTTTTCTTTCTGATTTTCCAACTTCAATCTAAAATATGAATTGTCACAAGTGTATTGTTGATAAAATACAAAAATTAACAAACCAACCCATAGTAAAGATAATACAACAACTGATACTTTTAACCACCAGTTACTATCGTTGTTGTTTACTTCAGAACTGTTCATCAGCTTATTGGTGGAAAATTAAAAAAAAATTATCAACGGTAAAATAATTCAAGTC